>RCUC01115095.1:0-10826 GCA_003697995.1 Taxidea taxus jeffersonii
GGGGGGGAGGCAGGGAGAGGCTCTCTTCAAGAAAAAGAATACAAAATAATAAATTAAAAAATTAGGTATGAAAGTGAATATTCAGAATGGGCAAGTAATCACAAAAAATACAAATATTAAAAACCGAACATAATAGCAAACATTTACTAGTTGCTAGACACACCATTATCATAATTTTTTTTTTGCTGATAATTTTTGTCTCTCTATTCTTTCCTCATCCCTTCACATGATAACAACTTAAAGATATTTTACATAAAGAGAATTGAAAGATAACTCGATCTCTCCTATAGCATCGTTAATCTTTCTTTCATTGACCAAAAGCATAAAACAAATGGTAGTCTTAGTATAGGTCTGTGTATTTATAGACATAGGAATTATGATAAATTCTACTTCATGTGATTCTCATCAAGAAAGATGTCTGAATTTATAGTTTATAGGCTATATTATTGAATACATCACATGTGTACCATCAATGAGAACAGAATCCTGTACTTACAATTTTACCAAAATTCTAATGATAAGACAAATTTTCCATAGAATAGTTAGTGGCTCCAACTGTTCAAATCTTCTTTCTCCTCCAAGACTTTCATATTCCCTAGGACAGACACCATAGCCCATACTCACACTCTGATAGAAACCTGGCCTGCATGCTAGCATCTAAGGAGAGCCATCACAGTGGGCACTGGGAGTATTTTCGGAGGCTGTTTTTACCCTGGGATGGCCAGCAAAAACTTGACTATACACCACAATTGACTGCAAACCATGTAAGTATATCCCATAAACACAAATTAAATACATTTCCAACTCAAATGCGTCTTAGCCAAATCCCAAAAATGCCTGTGTGACAGACGGAAAAGAGACAAGGGCCTTCATCCACTGAAGTTAAATAATCTTATTTTTGCACATTTTTACAAAAACATATGACAACTGTTCCTTTCTCTCTTCTCTTTCCCCCATGAACAATTCAGGCCTAAAGCCAGCAGGGAGGACAGGGCAGGGTAGATATCTATGCTGGCTAGGGGACTGGGGGGATGTATGGGGGCTTAGAGAGGAGAGACAGAGGCCAAGTGCGGCTGGATGGCAATATGGTAGTGTAGTGAGTCTCCCTCAAGCTGCGAGAAGGGAAGTGAAGTACAGCCTGACACGGGCTCTGAATCTAGTCTATGTGAATTTCCCACCAAAGTTGCATGACCTGAATGTCATCAAAAAGACATGACAGACAAACTGCAGTTGCGGGGGGGTGGGTGGAGGCAGTTATAAAATATATGGCCTATAATCTTTGAAAATGTGAATGTCATGAATGTTAGTGAAAGACTGAGATACTGTCCAGGAGGAGGAAGGGAAACAGACGTGACAACTAAATCTACTTGGTTCTGAACTGGATTTGAGGATCAGATGTCAGGGTTAACTTCCTGACTTGGACAGCTGTATTGTGGTCATGTGGAAGAATGTCCTTTTTTGCAGGAAATGCACACGAAAGCATTAGAGGCTCATGTGGCATCGGATTAGCAACATACTTACAAATGGCTGTTGCGAAAGAGTTCCCTGTACTACTTTTGTGAAATTATGTGTGCTTTCAAAGTAAAAGGGTAGAAAGGATGACCATGGGAACACATTACTAGAGATGCTCAGGACCTTGGAAAGGGGCCCACACATGTGAGGGGACCTGAAGCTTACGTTTTGTTAACTTCACTATCTCTAATTGCAGTAAATAGTATTCTGTGTATATACCAAAAGACATTTTTCCTGTAATTTAATCCTTGCTTTAGCTATTTCTTTCTGAGGTTTTTTTGGCCTTCCTACCTTTGCTGAGAATGAATGTGTAGAACGAGTATGTTCTAAACACACTTCAAGGTCAAGGAACAGCAGCCTGACTCTGAGACTCACATTACCTAACGACCTTCGCTGGGCCCACGTAGCTCTGTGCCTACTTTTTTAGCCTGACTTGGTATTAACGGCCAGTGTATTGCTTAAAGCTCACGATAGACAGTATGGCATTCACTGACCACACTCCTTTCTTCACTGCTACTTATGGTCAGCATGTGTATCATTTGCTTAATGCCCAGGATTTGGTGTTCCACTTGGAAGATAAATTCACAGTGGGCAAGAAATATTGATTTTTTTTTTTTTCTTAACCGATTTTAACTTTTTGTCGTCGTTGTTGTTGCTTAACCAATTTTAATTTTTATTTTGGTTGCTTAACTGATTTAAAATTTTTTTTTAAAGAAATCTTAAAATGTCCAACTTTCACTCCCTTTTTTTGTATGCTCAGCTCAGCCCCTCCCTTCTCCTTTTTTTTTTTTTAAAGATTTTATTTATTTATTTGAGACCAGACAGAGACCACAGTAGGCAGAGAGGCAGGCAGAGAGAGAGGAGGAAGCAGGCTCCCTGCTGAGCAGAGAGCCCGATTCGGGGCTTGATCCCGGGACTCTGGGATCATGACCTGAGTCAAAGGCAGAGGCTTTAACCCACTGAGCCACCCAGGCACCCCTCCCTTCTCCTTTCTATAAAACTGTGTGCCTAATGAAAGTACAATCTGGTCCTTCCTCTCAAGATGGACAGCTCTAGGGTAGAAGGCAGTGATTTGGGCATGAATTTAATTAAGGAGATGTTAGCAAATCCACTTGGCTGCTCATTTAAGCTACCCCAATCTAGATTTTAATTATTAAATAAAGTTTATACTTTGTTCTCTTACTGTATCTCTCAGTTGGTTCCAACTCAGGCAGGAGAAAAAAAGGGGGCATGTTTTTTATTGGGTCCTGTTAAAGAACAATGCAAATAAAAAATGATAGCAACTTCCAAAGTGGTGACAACAAATAATGAAAAGCAGCATAATAATGTGGAGTATATTTTAGGAAGTACAATCGACAGGACTCAGTGCTGGATTAGATATGGGGGGATACATACAGGGGTCCCTAAGACCATATCATGTTGGGGATTCGCTAGAATGACTCATGGAATTCATTATATTCATGCTAAGATTTCATATTTCATGCTAAGATTATTACAAGATACTATAAGGGTACACAGGTGGAAAATGGAAAAATCTAGGTACAAACCTCCTTATGTTCTCTCCCTCTCTGGAGGAGTAACACGGAGCTCACTCTTCTGCTAGCAATGAAAATGCAGAAACAGGAGTGCAATGTTGTTGCCTAGGGAATCTCATTAAAGACTCAGCACCCAAAGTTTTTATTGGGGGCTGGTAGGAACCTCTGCCTAGCATGTACCAAAGTCCTAGAGTCCCAGAAGGAAAGCAGGTCGTGGTCAGCATAAACCATATTGTTTGTACAAATAGTTTAGGCCTAGCGAGGCCTCCTTATTATTTAGGGAAAATCTTACATCAATTTGGGAACTATTTGCCAGCCAGATTCCCAGACGCCAGTCAGGGGCCAAGCTTACAGGCAGAGCTTTACCAGTCTTAGCTCAGTTATATCAACTCTTTTCTGCACAGAAGTGACAAAAGCGGAGATGTGGAGATGTGAGTATGGCATTCAGGTTTCTCCCTTAAGCATGTAGATGAACAGCTTGTTCATCATGTAGTTGTCACTTATGGAGATGGAGGGAACAAAGGGAGTATAAGTTTACAGAAGAACATTAATATTTCAATCTTGGACATTAATATTTCAATCCTGAACAAATAAAACTGAAGGTAGCAATGAGCTTTTAGGTTAAATTGTGCTTTGGTGCAACCATAAACAACCTTAGAACTTCAGTGGGCTAACACAACAACTGTTTATTTCTCACTTGTTACATTTCTTTCATGGCTTGGTGGAAAGTAGTGACTGGTGGGTGGTCTCTGTTCCACATGGGCATTCAGGGGCCCAGGCTGGTAGGGGCTCATTATCTAGAATGTCTGTGGTTGTGAAGAAGAGAGAGAGGGAGAGAGAGATGGAGAGGTGGAATAGGAGGTCTTCTATGCTTCCATCTAGGAGTGTCACACTGCATATTCATCCACTGACCACTGGCCAAAAGTAGTCACAGAGCCTCAACCAACTGTAAATGGGGTGGGAAATGTGGGGTAGTAGATGGGATGTTTGGTGAACACCACTGTTTCTGCCACAATATCCAGGCAGGAATCACACAGATGTATCCACAACAAATGGATATTATGGAGATTTTCAGTTAGGAGTCATAAGCAGATAGGTTGTATTTAAGGCCACCCTCACTTTCTCATTATCTGAATCCCAAAAGCCTAGTAAAAGCAATGTTGTCATGCTTTTGTGGTTTGAGAGAATAGGAAATCCAGTGCCGCTGATACTCTTCAGACCTCCCTGTAGTGAAACTATCAGCACACAGATGTCTTCATTAGCTCACAAACAGATTATAGTTTAGGATTGAAGGCAGCTTTTGAACTCCTCTAAGAGAAAGGGCTTGGTCCCCCAAATACCTGCCTAGACACCGCCTGAGGCTCAGAGCACAGGAGAGGAACCCATAGAGGTGAAAAGGGACATTTAAAACTATTTTTAGACAAAGATACTGATAAGCAAGTTCACATAGGAGAAATGGCTTTCCGTGGTAGGTAACAAAACTCACGCCAGGGCTACCACTAGGTGTCAATAGTAGGAAAGGAAAGGATGAAAGAAAAAATCTAGGAAGGTTCTAGAGGAAGATGTAGCTTGGTTCCAAGGAAAGAAAAGGTAGAAAGTGTCCCCACACTCCCTCTAAAGTTTTCTAGGCATTTCATATTACATGATTAACCCCATTAATACTTTAGGTAGAGATAAAAGAAACTTTCCATTTCTCTCTCTCCCTCTTATGTATATATGGGTATATAACAAACGTCTTCAGTTTATTAGAAATCAGATTTAAGGTCAATGAATGTAAAATGTGTCTTATTTTAATGTCCAGATTATGCCAAGGCAAGAAAGAAGGATTTTTCATTAGATACAGCAAACCTTATTAGTCCTTCCATGACATAAGCTAAGAACTGCTAATACCCTCCACGTGCCATAAAATAATTTGGATGGCTAATTGATAATGTAAATTATAATAATCCAAATATATTTTATTATCACTTTGATAAAGCAGTTCATCAAAACTAGATGGAGTTTTTGCTTGGTTCAGTGAAACAAATGGTCAAGAGGGAAATTATTATTATTTAATTACATTAAATATAGATTGTGTTTTTAAACCTTGAGTTCACACTGGACTCACTTGGGAAGTTAGAAAAAATATATTGACTCCTCCTATCCCCACCCCTACCTCACCCCCCAGGTTTCATTGGTCTGGACATCATGACTGTCTAAAACTCCCAGGTAACTCTAAGGCATAGCCGGAGTTAAGAAGTACAGCATTATAAGACAGCCAAGGACACTTTAAAAACATGCCAGACTCAACTAGTTTCCAGCTTTGAACACAAGTAGGAAGTGGGTTTTTGTCTGTTTTTTTTTTTTTTAACTCGGAAAGTACAGAAAAAAAGTTGCAATGTTCAAAAAAAAAAATAAAGTGAAAACCAACCACCATCTCCAATGCAACCACTGTGAAGTCTAAAAAAAATTAAATAAAAAGCTTATGTACAAACATACCTATTTGTATTCTGAGAAATAATCTTTATTTACACTAAAGAATTGTGTATTGTATACTTTCCTTTTAAACATTCAATACATTCATGAAATCTAGTCTGCGAGTATATGGCTACAAAGTAATTCACATGTCCCCACGATTTTATTTAACCTTCTTTCCCTGTTGCTGATCTTCAGCTATTCTCATTCTTTCCTTGAAGTAAGCGTCCTTATACATGGATCATATGCACTGTGAGGAACTTTTGAAAATATTATTAGGGAAATTTCTGAGAGTGAGACTGGTGGGCCCATTTAAAATGTGTACATGGGGGGGCCTGGCCAGCTCCGTTTTTACCGCCTGAGACTCGACCTCCAGCCCCATGCTGAGTGCAGAGTTTGCTTAAATAAGCAAATAAACTTAAAATGTGGATAAATGTAGTGACAGTAACAAACATTCCAAAATAAGCAGACGCCACCTACGTTTGTCAGCACACTTTGACGACTATCAGCGCGGAGGTCGCAGCGGAGCACGGTTCAAGGAGTGGTGAGGATGGGGGTCATCCGCCTGCAGCGCCACAGAGGCAGTCTCTGGGGCCAGGCGCTCTCGGGTCACGTGGGCGACTTCGCCCCGCCCCGCGGACGCTCGGCGCGGCGGTCAGAACTCTGGCTGGCGCAGTAGGGTCACGCGGACCCCGCGGCTGGCTGGACTCGCGGAGGCGGAGCGAGGAACTGGAGGAAGGTAAGTTCTGTTCTCGCGCCGGGTTGGGCGGGGCTCGCGAGCGCCGCTGCTTCCGCCCGGGCGGACGGCCGGAGCTCGGGCTTCCGGTGGCGGCTGCCTGGAGCTGTCGAGGGGGATGTCATTGGCCCTTGCTCCCGGCCTTTCTCGGGAGGGGCACGCGTTAACCGTTAACCTCCAGGCCTCTTCCGCCCAGAGGCCTGCGGAGCTTGTTTACCTTGGAGTCTGGGCCCACGCGGGACTCGCCTCCTGGGTGGGGCTGGAGGGGCGTTTTTTTGTTTTTGTTTTTTAAATTAGCTTTCCTGGCGTTTGTGCGCGCTAAACCTGCCCAGGGGGTTTTGCAGATCCGGCCGCCTTAGATACTCGTCTCCCGAAGTCTGTGGGTGGAACAGTCCACCGCATCAGGACAGCCACACGTAGACGGTGCCCGTGGTTCCTGGTCGCTCCTGCGTGTAACCACGGTTGACCGTCTTTACTAAGATGTTTAAGACAGCTTGAAGTTATGCGTTGATAAGTTGTCAGAGCTGGAAGGACCTTAGTAGAGATGACAGCTGACATGATTGGAGCGTTTCCCGCGGGCGGTCTTGCTCTAGAACACTTGATGTATACTGAAGCGTGTGCTCCGCATCGCAGCCCTATGTGGCAGACCTTTTTTACGTGCAACTGCAGCGCTGTGAAGTTAAGCAACTCGCCCCAGTTCACACACAGCACGGATTCAAACCCATGTGAACTCACCTTGTGATCACAGATCTCTAATAGCAGGGACATGGTAGCGGATCCCAGAATAGCTACGTTACTTTATTAAATGATTAGGGAACTATTCCGTTTTAAACATCTGGTGACGCAACTACTTGCACATTAGCATTCCTAATTAAAAAAAAAAATTCAGAGCCATGTTTGGTGATACACACATACACGTATACATATTTACGTTCACAGATATTTTATTTTGCTAAAAGGTTTTGTACTTTTAAGGCAGTTTACTTGCAGGCCAGGTGTTTTTATAAACCTGTGGATGCTACTTAGATGAAATGTTATGATTTTACGAGTGTTCACCAAATTTCGACTCAGAAGATAGAGGTTTGAATCTTGACTGCTACTTGGTGGTTTTAGGAAACTTTTCATTAAAAAGAATCCATTACCTTTAGTTTACTCATCTGGAAAATAAATATACTATTTACCCCTCGGAGGTTTTGTGAGGATTAATGAACTCAGGTATGCAAACAGTCCAAGAGCTTGGCACTCACTGAAGGATAACTAGTTTTATCTACTATTATTCTGCCATCCAAAGAGATATCTAAGGCATTTCCT
The DNA here is from genome assembly GCA_003697995.1 of Taxidea taxus jeffersonii. Taxonomy (NCBI): domain Eukaryota; kingdom Metazoa; phylum Chordata; class Mammalia; order Carnivora; family Mustelidae; genus Taxidea; species Taxidea taxus. Next base: position 7,549 of record RCUC01115095.1, read on the forward strand.
TTCTTTGAACCAAAAGCAAGGTTGTCACCCCAGAGTTATGCATTCTGATAATGCGCAGACCAAGGCCCCAGACTTAGTAAAAGCACCTTTGTCAGAGCTCAAGAGGAGTAAACTTACTTGTTATAATTTCATGTCTCTTTTGCTTCCAATGGTTTATGGTAACTTTTTTTTTTAATTCAACCTGTGCTGGAAATGTATCTGATAGAGATTGATGATCCATTTAGTTAACCCATAATTTTATGTGGTGTTAGCACCTTTAGAAACCTATTTGAGGCACAGGCCAAAAAACATTAAGAGGAAAATCGAGCAAAATGGCTACATTTTTCAAAAGTAACTTTTCTTCATCTAGCCCCCAAACTGTATAGATCAGTTAATTTTTCACCTTCTTTTTATTTAGTTAAGATTTGCTATTTTAAAGTTGACTCAAAGGAAATGTGTGGGTACATATGAATAGCGCATCAAAGTAATAGTAATTACAATACATAAATACAATACATACAATACAATAAACTGACTTTTGTTATTGTCTGAATGGACCATGATATTCACAATATTTAATTAAGTATAATGTGGGTGTTAATTATAAATATTACCAGATATCATAAGTAAATATGACCATTATTTGAGATATAATACTTTCCTAAGCAAAATGCAAGACTGTAATCATAGTTCTCTGAAACCTTTATCATTGAGTGCAGCGTTCTCTGCTCATTTCTTATCAGCCCCTGCAAAGTTCACTGCAGTTTTCCTTGCTTGGGGTGCAAAACCTGCTGAAACTCTGTTCAAAGAGACTGAAACTTGAAGGATTGTATTTTGTTCTCATTTATTTGGAAGTAGGGGAGAACTTAATTAACTTTTTTTAACTTAATTAACTTTTGGTGTTACTCCACATCTCATGTATTCCACATCTCATGATCACTGGCCATTCAGACTTCTTCATCTATGAAATGTCTGTATCTTTTGCCCATTTTTTTTGCACTTTCTTACTGGTTTATAGAATTTCTTCATCTATTCTGAATCGTAATCCTTCGTTGGTTATATGTGTTGCAAATTCCGTATTTCTTTTTTTTTTCAGCCTATTTCAGTTCATCTGTTCCCATTTTTCTTATCTTTATTGCCCCTCTATCTGTCCTGTCACAAAATGTTATAAAGGCTGCACACCCAATACTGTGGAGGTAAATACTGCCATCTGAGCAATTTGTATACTTTGGGTATCTGCCAATATGAAGCAAAATGAGATAACAGTTTAGAGTTAGAGTAATGCAGCCTTCTGTCCGCCACAGCTAATCCAGAAAATCATGGCATGGTCCTCATTGACTTTTCATAAAAATACCATATTTTTGTTTTTCATTGTAAACTAATTTTTAACTTTTTTGTTTGAATATAGTTGACAGTTGACACATGATGTTTCATAAGTTTCAGGTATAAAACATAGTGATTCAACTTCTCTATACTTTATGCTATGCTCACCACGTGGAAGTGTAGCTACCATCTGTCACCATACAACCTATTACAATGTTACTGACTATATTCCCTTTGCTGTGTCTTTTATTCTCTTGACTTATTCATTCCATAATTGGAAGCCCATATCTCCCACTCCCCTTTATGGATTTGCCATTCCCCCATCACCACTACCACTCCCTTCCCTTTGGCAGCCATCATCAGTTCTCTGTATTTACAGGTCTGATTCTGCCTTTTGTTACTTTGTTTATTCATTTGACTGAATATTGTTTGTCTTTCTCAGTTTGACTTACTTATGTGAAATAGTTTTTTTTTTTAATAGCATGTTCTTTTTTCATCATTTAAAAAGTAACTAGGTTAGTTGGAACAAGAGTTAACAGGGCAAACTCCAGAGTACAAATTTGACATCTCTGTAATTTTCTAAACTTGGTTTGTGTAATGCTTTCCTTTATACCTTGAATTCAGAGTTCCTTCCTGCCTCTCCCCCATCAACACACACGCACACACACAAACATGCCACTTGCTACACTTCAGTTTTGGAGCCCAGGCTTATATTGTAAGATCTAATACCTGTCTTCATTACGGCTCAGAATTACCCTTCTTAAAATAGTAGCCTATAAATTCCTTCTTTCAAAAGCTCACTCCTAACACATTCACATAGAGATTTTTACTTCTAAATAATTTCTGTTTTACAAATTTATTTTTTAAACGATCCATACTCTTCTCCTCCCAACATTTCTAGACTTCCAATCAGTCATAGAATATTAAATAAATATTTAGAGAAGCCATCAAAAGGCTTGGAGAATCTTGGTCTTGCCACATAGCAAATTTCCCCTCTTGCTGGGGGGTAGGGATTGGGTCTGTGGTTTATAACCATTCTAAGCTAGGCTCATCAAGGTCCAAGTGCCCCTTTTAAAGGAGTTGCATATATTTGATTTTTATGTGAAATGTTAAACTAAGACTTGAGAGAAATTAAAAAAGTAGTTCCCTGTTATCAACGAAAGGTATATCGTCATTCTGTACAACTTCCTATGAATATGACAATATTACCGTATTTGAAGAGAACATGGATTTGGAAGGATCATCTTTCACAATTAGAATATTTGAAGTTGACATGTGATTTATCATTTCGTTAAGTATCTTAAATGATAGATAATTGTATTTTGTTTAATATCATGGACATTCCATGGCAACCTTCCTAATGTTTAACACCATCTGGGTCTCTACAACTATCTTGGGCCATCACTTGGATTCATTTCCTTTTCCTTTTCTATATGTAATTCCTTATCTTGTGTAAGGCAGAGTTGGATGCCTCTCAAGTTATCTGGAACTTTCTCTAGTTTCTTAATCTGATGAAATCCACAAAATAATACAACTGTTAAAATGGGCCACTGCAATAGCTTTCTGGTTTCTGTGCTTCCTTCTTATGTTGCTACAATCTATTCACACAGTGAGTGCATTCTTTTAAAAGTAGATCATGTCACCCTTCCCTCCCTTTGCTCTTAGAATAAAATCCATACACAGTGAGGCATGACCTGGCTCCTGTCTGTCTCACCAGACTCACTCATTATGCTTCAGTCTCCTATCTGTTCCTCAAATTAACCAAGCCTCCTCCCTCCACCTCTGTCTTTCCTTGGGCTTTCATATTTCTTGTTCCTTCAGCCTGGAATGATCTTCCTTCAGCTCTTAAAATATCTAGTTCATTTGCATTTTTAGGTTCCAGCTCAACTGTCCATCCAGAGTCACCTTCCCAGGCTTTTCTTTGCAAAATGGCCTCCCTTTTCTCTCTCATATTGCCCAGTTCATTTTATACATGC
>ML098598.1:8201-28957 GCA_003697995.1 Taxidea taxus jeffersonii
GTGTGTGTGTGTGTGTGTGTGTGTGTGTGTGTGTGTTTGAGGCTTGAGGCTTCTCTTCTGCTTGCTCTTATGGCATGAAGGATTCAGTTCTCAGCTCAGGGACTGAGTATGCAGTATGTCATATATTTTGTTCAGTATAAGTGTAAAAATCTACCAGCACTGTTCTTTAAATTCAGAATATACTAAAGATTTTTTAAATATACATGACTACTAATTTTCCTCTTCTTGCTCCTTATTATCAACCACTTCTCCATGGATTAAATGACTGTGTGTATGCATGTGTGTGTGTGTGTGTGTGTGTAGAGAGAGATGCATATATCCATATATACATCTTTGTACAGCTATCTATAGATAGAGAGATGTAGATATGTCTAGACATATGCATATTTCATACATCTAAAATCAAAACAAATAGTTTGGTTCATCACTGATACATCACTCAAGTCTTTGAATCATCCAGTATAGGGAGAAAGATGTTTATAAAAGATTTTAAAAAGGAATACAAAAAATTTCCATAATGGTTTAGCCTACACAGACACAAAACATATAAAAAGCACAAAAATACAGAACCTCAAACATTTATTTACTGGTGCTGAAAATATGATGGGCTGGAGTGTGAGGCACAGCAAAGTTTTAAAAGATGAGCACAGGACAGATGTCTTTCATTTGCTTCTGTTTTCTATTCCAGAAACAATTTCTCTCCTCAACCCTGCTCTCTGAAAGAGGCTGACATACGTGTATTGTGTTCACAGACTCCCATGCACTCTGGTTTCTGGTTGGACTTAACCAGTTGGGAACCCCAGCAGAAGATGAGGAGCAAGAAATGCATTCCCCTGGCTCATTTCTCAGGGTTATACCTTCATTCTTTAGCCCCACATTCCCTCAGTATCTCTTGCAGTTTCTTTACACTCTTCCCAAACCTTTGGACTTGGTTTCTCTTCAAATAAAAATGCATCAGACTATCCTAATCAAAATGGTCATCTGTTTCCTCCTACAATCTGATGCAGGTGACATTCCTACCTTCCCAACCTTCACAATCTGGTCAAGGAACAGGGACAGTTCCCATGGAACTCTGCAGCTGCCATTAAGGAGACACAAAGACATACATGGTCAAGAGGAGGAAGGTGTCATTTTACATTCAGATCTAGAAAGATTTCAAGAAGAACATGGCATTTGAGATGGTTCTTCAAGGATTGGCAGGCAAGACTGGTGGAAACAAGGTGATCACACAAGGTAAAGGGTAGAGGAAGCCCAAACCAAAAGAGCAGCTGAGTATATAGGCAGTTTGGCTATATTTCAGCTGGAAATCAAGTATGTCCAAGTGAAGAAGAGACAGCCAAGCTTTAGAAGACTTTGAACTTCTGGTTGAACAGTCCTTACAAACTGTGTTCTGTGGAAAATAAAAACTTACCCAGAACTTTCATGCAAAAAATGTATGCTAGCAAAGTATTATATTATTTTGTATATTTAATAAATCTTTATCTCACTGGACAGTAAACTTCATCAGACCAGGGCTATTTCTGTTTTGTTCTGTTGTACCCAGCACCTAATACAGAGCCGGGCACATATTACATACTTAATTGATATCTGATGAATGAATGAATGCTTGAATAATTAAAGATACTTTAGCCAAAGCAGTCTTTTACAGAAACTAGGGAAATACAATGGAAAATGGAATATGAACTAAACTGTCATTGATGAGAATGGAAGGGAGGATAACATTGGAGCTTGAAAAGTAAGTAAGCAGATGACTCAAGGCTTACCAAAGCTTACTCAGGTACAGATGAGCCTACACAGATGGCCAAGTGATAATTGATTTCTATGTGTATTATGATACAAGGTGTTTTTGAAATTGCTTGTTTTAAAAAGTGGAGTATTTTATGGAGGTTTAAGTTAATTATAGCAATGGTGTAAAGACATGGCAAAGATACTTAATTTGGGGGAGCAGGGATAAAAGGCAGAGTGACAAATACTTAAAATAATTCCCTTTTAAAAAGAGAACTCCATTTAGAATAAGGAAAAAGGGGTTTCATCATCTGGTCTGGAGACCCTAAAGATTTGTATTCAGCAGAAGAGAAAATGAAGTTTACACAGAAGGGTGGAATTTGGAAACTCAGATAACCACAAGTTCCAGATGTAATCAAGTTCCAAGGGCCTCTATAAATGCAAATCATCAGAAATTTCTATTATCTCTACAGCTTGGGAAAACCATTCAAGTTGTTCCCCTTAAGTGCTGTATAAACTCAGAAAGGTTCTTTACTTCTCTATACCCCAATGCATCACTGGATAGTTTAAATAATTTTTTTATTTAATATCTGGCACATGGTAGGTGAAGAATAAATCACTTCTACTTTTTTCTTCTCTCTTTTCTAATGGTAGTATTTAAATCAGAGAAAAACACAGTAATTAATAGACACTGACATGCCATGTTAGAAGTTGTTGATTCTACCTATGTATAGGACCAGTACCACATGCCTCCATTGTACGAACTAGGGCTCTCAGCTGTAAATAGTAGAAAAGAACACAAGTTAACCAAGAAAAATGGAAGAGTTTTTTAGGAATTATAGGGACTTCAAGAAGGAACTGTAAATATGGCCTTGAAAGTATTCAAATACTCTCTCAACATCTGATCTCACTCTTTATATGTGCCTGCTCCTTTTTTTCTCTCTCTCTTTTTCTAAAGACTAACTTCTGTTTCTCCAGCCCTTCATATATACTCTACTGATTCAGTCTTTCAGAGAAACTGAATCTCTCCTCTTAGTCCAAACCCAAATTCCCAGGAAAGGATTCTGATGGCTCAGTTTGGGTCTAGTGCCCAAAAGGTTGAATTAACTGCATTCAGCAGGGTGGGATTATGTGCCAAATGGCTGCTGGACAATCCCCTCTATGGCTCAAAGGGTCTGTTAAGAGGGTGGAAGTTTTTATTTTAAATTGGGCAGATTCTCAGAGGTGCCTCGGTGGCTCAGTGGGTTAAAGCCTCTGCCTTTGGCTCAGGTCATGATCCCAGGGTCCTGGGATCGAGCCCCACATCGGGCTCTCTGCTCAGCAGGGAGCCTGCTTCCCTTCCTCTCTCTGCCTGCCTCTCTGCCTACTTGTGATTTCTGTCTGTCAAATAAATAAAATCTTTCAAAAATATATTTAAATTGGGCAGACTCTCAAAAACTTACCCAAGAAAATGATCCTATTACTCAAGAATTCTTATTGCTTTTGCCATAATCAGGTTACTATAATTTTTTTTAAGTAGACCTAGTAGATATAGTGAAAAGAAGGGCCACATGTACCCCAATGTTCATAGCAGCTATGTCCACAATCGCCAAACTGTGGAAAGAGCAAAAATGCCCTTCAACAGACGAATGGATAAAGAAGACATGGTCCATATACACAATGGAATATTACGCAGCCACCAGAAAGGATGATTACCCAACTTTTGCATCAATGTGGATGGGACTGGAGGAGATTATGCTGAGTGAAATAAGTCAAGCAGAGAATATCAATTATCATATGGTTTCACTTACTTGTGGAACATAAGGAATAACATGGAGGACATTAGGGGAAGGAAAGGAAAAGTGAATCAGGGGAAATGAGAGGGGGAGATAAACTGTGAGAGACTGTGGACTCTGAGAAACAAACTGAGGGTTTTGGAAGGGAGGGGGGATGGGTGGAGGGAGGGGTGAGCCTGGTGGTGGGTATTAAGGAGGGCATGTAGTGCATGGAGTACTGGGTGTGGTACATAAACAATGAATCTTGGAACACTGAAAAAATAAAATTTTAAAAATAAAGTAGAGCTAGTATACAACAACTTAATATTAAGACATTAAGTGTTAAACCCTCTGAGTCAGTAGTTTCTCTCAAGAAAACTTACTCTAGGAAAAAATTCATTGGAATAAAAATGCTTATTCCATATACTTCTCCAATATTTGTTTCTTAAAAAATTTTTGATAAGTATCTAACCATAGAGGATCATTAATTAAATTATGGAATGTCAACTCTAATGGACAATTAAGAACTCACTAAAAACAGCCCTGATTAAGACGGCAACAACGCTTTTGATAGCAAGCATAATTTTGTGCTTTTCCTTGGTTTCAACTAACAGTAACTAACCAAATATAATTTCAAATACTTTTAAAAATAAAATGCTTTGTGAATTTTATACAATTTTAGATTAAAAACAAATTTTTAAATAGGAATTCATAAAAACACACCAGTGATTAATATAAAAGATTAGACTTGTTTTGTTAAAAGAGCCAAGTTAAGGGTGATTTTTCCATTTTGTTACAAAATTTGATTACTAGCAGTAAAATCAACAATTCCACTGCAACTACTATAGAGTTTAGTCTCTGTACCAAGTAATGTACTATGTGTTTTATATAAATTACTTGGTTTAATCCTCAGAGCAATTCTGTGAGGTTGGTATTATAATTGTCACTGAGAGAATTTAGTTTTGACAAGTCAATCAAATTGCCCAGAATGGTGCAACTTCAAAGCCACATGCCCATGAATGATTAGACTCTGAGTCTGCATAATTCCATTCTGCATAATTCCATATCGGTCACTACTTTTCAAAACTAACTTTAATACTGTATGTGTTTAAAAATATGAGTGGAGAGCGGCTGGGTGGCTCAGTCAATTAAGCATCTGCCTTTGGCTCAGGCCATGATCCCGGGGTTCTGGGATCAATTCCACATCAGGCTCTCTTCTCAGTGGGGAGTCTGTTTCTCCTTCTCCTTCTGCTTGCTGCTTCCCCTGCTTGTGTGCTCGCTCGCACTCTCTCTCTTTCTCTCTCTCTCTATATATGTATATCAAATAAATAAATAAATAATCTTTAAAAATATAAGTGGAAATTTCAGAATCAAAATTAAAATAATAGATCTGTTTTCCAGTGACAGACAACAGGACAGTGGGAAGAATGGAACAAATCACAACTATCCCAGCATTCTCTTGGGGAGGGTCAAAACATTAAGCATCAAAAATTGCTTAGTTAACAACATTTATTTACTCCAAAACACTCAATTTTATATTCTTTCGCTTTCACTCCCTCATTAACTCTTCAAAAAAGAAGACCCCCTTCCCAAACTTATCTCCACCAGAATAATTAAGCTGATAGCAGAATAACTCATAGTATAATTTATATATGCTGAAATAGGAATATGTTATTTCCTTATCATGATTTTCCCCCAGGCAAAACGAAGGAAGTACAACATGTTTTAAAGTCATTCCACAGATCAAATCACTCAGAAATAAGATATGACAGTAAACATTTAATTAAATTAAGGAGGAGCAATTATGACAAAAAAGATGAAAACATCAAAAATTAACATACCATTGGCATTGATATGTCAAAATGAGAATGTGATTTGGATACAAACACTTAAATTGATAGAATTCTCACAAAGAACAAAAAATGTGCTGTCGTGAGTAATCTATCCTGGCTGTAGTGGAATCACAGTGTCATTTTAAGTTACCAGAATGGGAAAAGTATGTTTTCCCCATAGTTTCTAAGAAGCATTTTACAAGACAGATTTAAGAAAAGAACATCTATAACCCTATCCAAGGATTTCCTTGGTACATTTTTCCCCCCATAAAAGCTCTATCTTTTTGCATTTTTGACATCACGTGCTCTTGAATAATAGATTCAATGTTCTTAGCTCTAGTTTTAGCACAATAAAAGTTGTTTCTCACACTGGGTGAATTAATGTCTACAAAGGACAATTTTATCGACTATAACCAAAGCAAGTTTGTTTTAGCAACTGTTGCGGAGTGCTAATGAGTTAATAGAGGCCTAATAACACAAAGAGCAAACATTAACCATGAATTGATATAGTATTCAAGTAGAAGTGGAATGAACCAGAGAAAGAGAAAAACTTTAGCACTGTCTTTTGTTTATAAATCAAAGTTCTGACACATAATCTCTTCCAAGGGAAGCAACCTCACAGGTCCAGGATAGACATAATGGCTTTTATTATGATTTTTCTATTTGTCCCAAATAATTACTGTACAGTATATGTAACATTTTTTCCCGCTTGTTATTACTGGATAGCCCATTGAGAGGAACCCACCCCCATAAAATAAACATAGGTAATTTTAAAAGGTTAAATAGGAAACCAAAAGAAAAAAGTAGAGATGCTATTGCAGAGCAAGGGTCTCAAATAATAATACTATTAATAAAATAACAAAAGTGGAAGTAATAGTAATAATATTTACTGAAGAATTTCCTTGACTATCTTTTTTTTCCAATCAAGCCATCCAAGGGTTGGATGGTGGAAGTTAGATATGAACTAAAGAAAATACTCTTACTGCAAGAGACATAATCACCACTCCACCACCAAAAAACATGATCCAGGTTAAAAATTGAAAAACTGATAATATATATCATACAAATACAAACAAACAGAAAGCAAAGCTTCTGGTTATAATATCAAAAAGGAAGAATATAAGCCAAACAATATATTTTTTAAATTTTTATTTATTTATTTGACAGACAGAGATCACACGTAGGCAGAGAGGCAGGCAGAGAGAGAGGAAGGGAAGCAGGCTCCCTGCTGAGCCGAGAGCCCGATGCTTGATCCCAGGATCCTGGGATCATGACCTGAGCCGAAGGCAGAGTAAGCCAAACAATATTAAACACAACAAATATGGGCAGTTTATTATGTAAAAGAATAATTCAAAATAAAATTAAAATAATCATAAATGCCTATGAACCAAAAAACATAGCAGCTTTCATAAGATAGAAAATGTGTGATATAAAAAGCAATGGACAAAACATACACTAGAAAAAGAATTTAATTAACCCCAGCAGTTAAGGAATAACACATCCGGTCATTAAAAATAAGAGTATAGAATTCAATAAATAATTAACAGGTATATGTGCTAAATATCTAATGCTGAATCCTGAAAAGGGAAAATATACCTTGTTTTTCAAAAACTAATAAATATTGGGGTGCCTGGTTGGCTCAGTTGGTTAAGCATCTGCCTTCAGCTCAGGTCATGACCCCAGGGTCCCCCAGCACCAGGCTCTCTGCCCAGTAGGGAGTCTACTTCTCCCTCTCTTTCTGCCTCTGCCCCTGCTCCACCCATCCTTATGCATGATCTCCCTCAAATAAATAAATAAAACCTTTTTTAAAAAACATAATAAATCTTAAAATTAATCATATATTGAAAAGCACAGAGAACATTAAATTCTGAAAGGTGGAAATAAGTTTTCTTCAGAAAAATTAAACATTAGTAACATCAGAAAATACCAGGTCCCTTTTACTCAAAAGTTAAAATGCTGTTAAACATTCATCAAGGAAGAATGCTAAGTTGCACAAGTTCTTTTAAAAAATCATAGAATACAGCTATGACAGTACACAGAGTAAAATTCAAAGCCTTAAATACATTTATCATTAAGAAATACTGAAAAATTGTATGAGAAAAAAATCTAAATTTTTAATATATAAATAAGGAAATAAATCAAAAAATCAAAATTGATAAACAGAAAACAGTACAACCAATCAATGCATTCCCAAACATTTCAAAAGGTTGTTCTTCAAAAACAAAATAAAACAAACTACTTAGTAGGAAAATGGGGATGTCATAAGACACACAGTAAGTGATAGTATAAAATATATTACCTCACATTTTTTAAATTATAGAAGTCAACTATTCTTAATTTCATCCAAGTTTGAAAACCTAGATGAAACCAAAAATTTTCTAGGAAAGTAAGTTCCCACAACTAAGTGATTTAAAAGTCTGAAGAGATCAATCCCCCACCCTCCCCAAAGAAATGATTTTTTAAAGATATAGGTAAAAGTATCAAACTGCTACCCAACTTCCTCCCCCACAAAAAAGAAAACAGAAACAAAAACACAACACCAGGGCCAGGTAAGTTTGTGGAGTGGTTCTCATAAATATTTAAAAGTGATCATTTCCAAATCAATTTAAACTGTTTAAAAGAAGAAAAACCTCCAAATTCTTTTTTTTTATGAAACAATTATAGATTGTATACAGAGCAAGCTACAAACTAATCTCACTTATTATGCTCAATATAAAAATCCTACATAAGATGGCAAATAAGCACAAGATAAGATGTTTCAAATCATGTCATCAAGAATTAAACAATAATGGTGTACAAAATTAAATTAAAACAATAATGGTGTACAAAACTACAAATGGATTAGAACGGCCAAAATCCAAAATTCTGACAACACCAAATGCTGTTAACAATGTGGAGGAACAGGAACTCTCAGTCATTACTGGTAGAAATGTAAAATGGTACAGCTCCTTCAGAAGGCAGTGTGGTGGTTTCTTACAAAACTAAACATTTTTTTGCCGGCAGTTGCACTCTTGGTATTTACCCAAAGGAGTTGAAAATTTATGTTCACACAAAAACCTACACAGAGATGTTTATAGCAGCTTTATTCATAATTACTAAAGCTTCAAAGGAATCAAGATGTCCTTCAGTAGAAAAATGGATAAACTCAAGTATCAGACAATGGACCATTATTCAGAACTAAGAAATGAGCTATCAGACTTTGAAAAGATATGGAGAAACCCTAAGTGCATATTGCTAAGTAAAAGAAGTCAATATGAAAAGGTTACATACTCTCTCATTCCAACAAAATGACTCCTGGAAAAAGCTAAACTATGCAGACAATAAAGAGATCAATCATCCCCAGGGTTAGAGGAAAGGGAAGGATGAATAGGCAAAGCACAGAGAATTTTTAGCATAATGAAACTGTTCTGTATATTATAATAATGGATACATAACATTAGACATTTATCCAAATCCACAGAATGTATGATACACATGAAGAGTGAACCATAATGTAAGCTATGGACTTTGGGTGATAATAGTGAGTCAAAGTAGGTTCATCAATTGTAAAAAATATATCACTTTGGTAGGGGGTGTCAATAACAAGGGATATTGTGAGTGTGTGGGGGCAGGAAATATATGAGAAATTTCTGTACTTCCACTCAATTTTGCTATGAACCAAAAATAGCTCTAAAAATTGTTTTTATTTTTATTTTTAAGGATTTAATTAATTTATTTATTTGAGAGACAGAGAGAAGAAGAGAGCAGGGGGGAGGAACAGAAGGAGAGGGAAAAGCAGACTCCAGGTTGAGCATGGAGCCTGATACAAGGGTCCATCCCACGACTCTTAAGATCATGATCTGAGCCCAAGTCAAGAGTTAGCCACTTAACAGAATGGCCACTTAACCACCATGCACCCCAAGAATGGTCTTTTTTTTTTTTCTTCATTCCTACATAAACTATTAGGAAAAAGAACCAAGTAACACATTAAAAAAAAATACTTGAGGGGTACCTGGGTGGCCCAGTCCGTTAAGCATCTGCCCTCTGCTCAGATCCCAGAGTCCTGGTATCAAGCCATCCAATGGGCTCCCTGCTTCTCCTTCACCCTCTCCTTCTGCCCCTCCCCACCACTAATGCTCGCTCTCTCTCACTTAAATAAAAAAATCTTTATTTAAAAAAGCATAAGTCATTCTATTAAAAAATTAATGAACATGTACTTGATAAAAATCAACAACTCATTGAAGAAAATCCAATAATATAAAAAAAGCTAGACACATTCTTTAAGCATTTTTTAAAGATTTTATTTCTTTATTTGACAGAGAGAGAGAGAGAGGGTACAAACAGGGGAAGCAACAGATGAAGCAGGAGAAGCAGGATCCCCACTGAGCAGGGAGCCTGATGCAGGACTTGATCCCGGACCTCAGGATCATGATCTGAGCCGAAGGCAGATGCTCAGCCAACTGAGCCACCCAGGCACCCCAGCTAGACACATTTTTAAAAAGGTAAAATATGTATCTCAGACCAAAAGCTGATACCATGCTTAAGAGTGAAACGCTACAGGCATTTTAAGATATCTCCAGAACAAAACAAGGATGCTTAGTCCACAGCCTTGATTTGACTGTATAATAGCTAATGAAATTAGAAAAGAAAAGAAATTGGAATAATGGGAACTCACAATTTTTAAACAATATGAGTGCATACATGGAAAATCCAAACTACTACAAGCAATAATAAAATTCAGTAAGTTAAGAGCATGTGAAATTTAAGAACTGCCTTCATATATAAAGACAAAAACTTGTCAAAAAGATATTATTGAAGAAAACACTCCACTTACAAGAGCAACAAAAAGGATAAAATGCCTAGAAGTGAGTTCAACATAAAATATATCAAAACTGATAAAACAAAAACTTTTAAGTATAGGTACCTTCATTCATCATGGGATGGACCATAAATTGGTACCATGTGTAAGGAGGGCAAACCAACAATACCCATTCCAACTGCAAATCCATATACGATCTGAGTCACCAATCTCACTTCTGGAAATTTATCCTTTAGATACACTTGAACATGTACAAAATGATGCAAGATAAAATACATTTGTTGTTTCACTGCTGTAATGGCTGAAGATTAAGAGAAACCTATTCAAGTATAGGAAAATGGTTTAGTACAATTCATATGAGACAGTAACATGCAGTTGCATGCATATGATAAAGCTTTCTCATACATTGATAAGATCTCCGAATTATTATCTAAGTTAAAAAGCAAAATATGCAGTTTATAGAATACTCTATCTTTTGTATAAAAAATATACAAACTTTTGCTAAAGAAAATTTAAATAAAAGCCTTCTTTAAGCATGCCTAAGAAACAAATTGAGTATGGAAGCCACAGGTGAAGTAAGAAGATGAAGACAAGCTTGGAGAGGCATCTAGGCACAATAATCTTGCAGATCATTTATTAATCACACACATGTAATATCTAGTGAGGTGGTTTCTATGTAGCTTATATTTTAAAATGTTCCTAGCAGCATTATAAATTATATTACCATTCTAGTAGTCAACATAAGGTAGGTTACACTGCAGTCCCTAACCCTAAATTTCAGTGATTTTTCATAACAAGTTTACACCTCCCCACACACCATGCCCATCATGAGTCAACTGGCCAGGGTTGTGTTCTACATGGTTCTTTATTTAGCACCCAGGCTGACAGAGAAACATTGTCAGTCCCCATGTAGAACAAAGCTTCTCATACTGGCCATTAAATCCTCCATCCCAGAAATACTATGTCCCTTCTGCTCACAGCCCATTGCTAGACCAAAAGGACCTCTGCAAAGCAGAGAGAGGGCTGTCAAGAGAGCAGGAACATCTTCTGGTGAGTGGTGATAATGACTACCAAGACCATTTCAGAGAACTTTACGTCTCTTTAAAAAAGAAAAAAAAAATCCATGCTAAGACTATAGATTGTAAACCGGAAATTACACTTCTGAGACCCTAGTCTAAGGAAATGTATAGTGTTAATAAATAAATGGCTAGCAATATTCACATCTTGACAGAGCAGTACAAGATAAGGAGAACTGTTCCTTATCCCTTCCCAAGGCAGCTAAATGCCCCCAACTACCATCTCGCTGCCCACTAAAAGCAAGGTATAAATGAGCTGTAAACAAAAGAGCAAACAAGCCCAGATGGAAATGCTGTGGTTTGCCTTTAATGCCTGAAGCATTGATCAGGTTTCTTATGTGCTCCAATTGTGAAATGTTAAGTCAAAAATCCTTGGGGTCCCTGGGTGGCTCGGTGGGTTGAGCCTCTGCCTTCGGCCCTGGTCATGATCTCAGGGTCCTGGGATCGAGCCCCACGTCGGGCTCTCTGCTCAGCGGGGACCCTGCTTTCTCCTCTCTCTGCCTGCCTCTCTGCCTACTTGTGATCTCTGTCTGTCAAATAAATAAGTAAATAAATCTTTTAAAAAAAAATCCTCCACAATGAAGTAATTTAAGATATTCATATTGATGGTTTCATCTCCAGCCATGGGGTACGAGCTATGCCATAATTCTAACCTAAGCTCATTTTAATTTCAGTAGCAACAAATGTCTTCATTTAGCCAGGTCTTCACTAACAATGGAGAGTAGATATTTATGGCAGAGAAGATATATTTAAGATTTTTTTAAAGGAGCTTAATCTAACTGTAATTATAGGAATATATACATATATGTAGATATCTATATTTAACAGGAAGGTCATTTAGATAATCTGAGGTAAAGCTGCACTTACCATGATTTTGAAAGCCACTATAATGGATAGCTTAAGTGTTTAGGCCCTGGAGTCTAACAGGCCATGGAGTTTGATAGGCCCAACTTTGAATCCTAGTTTTGTTCTTTAAAAGTTGTTTGAATTTAGTTAAATCACTTAATACCTCTAGATTTCTGTCTCCTTATCTATTAAAAAAAACAAACTGGTGGTATTTGCACACATCTCATGATGCTGTTATAAAAAATTAGAGATAGTAGATGCCTAGCATTTATTGATAGGTCACATGATGATTGCTGAAAAACGTTCTATGTCATCTTTATTATAGCTGGTATCTGTGTTTATTTTTTACTAAGTACTTTTACATACATCATGTCATTTTTAATATTTAAACCTAAGAACATTCACATAATTGAATAAGGACATATGACTTTCATGCAAAGGAAGATATGACAAATATAAGAACAGAGGGAAAAGGTGCTCCAGAGAAATGAGGGGTGGGAGCTACTATACTCAAATATTCATGGAAAAAGTAGTATCCACACAGGTCAGAAAGAATGGGAGGATTTCCATGGTGAAAGCTACCAGAGATCCAAAAGATGATTTCAAGTAGAAGAATGATCATTATAAAGGCCCCACAAAGGTGTACATTCCGAACATTGAGAACACTGAGCAATGCAGCCTGGAGACGTGTTCAGGAGTAGTTGGGAGGAAGTCAGACTGGCAAGATGGCGGGGCAGGCAGGTAGGACTGAGCAGACACCCAAATGTTAAGGCAGAAGGCCACATCTCATTATCTAGATCTGGGTGCAAAAGCAGACTGGAGTGAGGTGGACATGTTTACTCCAATAACATTCCGGGAGATGACAAATAAAAATGGAAAGAGAAAAATGAGGTATGTGATGTGAAGGTACAAAGAAGGCAGAAAGTGGATTTGGCAGAAGAGAAGAAGCCCAGACCAGAAGAATAGGGAATTCTTCTTAGAGGATGGACTCATAGGTCAGTGATGATGAGGAGGAGGAGGAGGTGGAGGAGGATGGTGATGATGGCCGCGATGACAGCTCATTTAATGAGCACTTGCCATATATTAGACTCTGTGCTGAGGGCTTTACATATATTTCTAATTCATTTCTAATTTAATTCTCAGAAAATTCTAAAGTTCTTTTTTTTGTTTCACTATGAAAATCTCATGATAAAACCAAGGTTCAAAGAAGTTAAATGATTAACCCAGAATCTCAAAGCAGGGAAAGAGTGGAGTCAGAATTGAAATTCAGTTCATATTGTGCAGGTTCTATTGCTCCTCATTTACCACTGGAGCAAAGGGTGAATAGAACATACACATATTCCTGGATCTATTTTAAGGGCATAAAAATCCATACCTTTTGCTTATTGGGACCTAACTCTTGGGACTATAGGTTTACTCCAAGTGACCTGACTATAAATTCCCTAGGAGGTAGATATGCACCTTTTATCTTTGCATCCCTCTATAGTACACTACATACTATTGATTTATTTATATTCATTCATTCATTTATTCCACATTTACTGCCTGCTTCCAATAAGTCAGGCCCTGTGTTAGACACTAATTTTAAAAAAACAAAGTAGGACTCACAGGAATCTAAAAATGAAGGTCATTGTTATGGACAGATTGTAGGTTCAAGGGCATTTTTTATACTATCCTTTCACTTTTGTGTCCATTTGAAATTTTCCATAATAGAAAGTATTTTAAAAAGAAAGGAAGAACAGTTTCCACTGGAAATATTCTTGCCAAGATTACTGATGAATTCCCTGTGGCTAAACATAATGAATACTGCTCTGTCCTCATTTTCCTTGAAGCTATCTCCCAGAACACCAGAAAATAATTGACAGAGAAGAACTAGTCAGAGAGATAGGAGGAAACCATGGGTTAAGGAACCCAGACTTCCTCCCGTTTTCAATCTACCTCTCTAGCTGCTGTTTCTCAGCCATCTTTCCGCATCTTCTTTTCTGGCTCCCTTCCTTTAAATGCCAATGTCATGCATGCCTTCATTCCTATCTTTTTTTTTTTTTTTTTCCCCTTACCTGGCTCTTTCTTTCTCTATGTTCTCATCCTGTCTCCAGACTTCCAACATTACTCATATAGTGAACTCTTCCCAATCCATATTACAAGATCAGATCTTGCTCCTGAACACCTAACATGAATCCAAATGCTGATGGGGTATACATTTTTGAATATTCGACAGGCAACTCAAAGCCAGAATGTTGGAATTACTGTCTTCATCTTCTTCCTTGCCCAACCCCGTACTCACAACTGCTGCCCTTGCTTTGTTATATAACACAGAGCAATATAGGTATCCAAAGGCATCCAACAGTGGATGACGCCCCATGATTGTGACCTCTTAACAATCTGCTTAATTTACTCATGTCATTTCTTCATTTAATAAACAACAGAAAGATGAATGAATGGAACTCAAAACATGACCTTAAAAGATCCATTTTAGAGAATAAACCAAAACAGTATTGAATATTATTTCAAATATTTCATTATATCCCAAACTGACTAAAAATGTTCTCCTTGAAAAGTTGACTAAATTAATACAAGTCTAACTTGTGACAGTGAGCATGTTCCTACTAGCACAGTATAAAAAACAATTGCTAGACCTCAACAGTTATGTTTTACTTAAACATTCATTCAAGGACTGGTTAGTTTTAATTTTGTGCTAGAGGTTAAAAAAATCTGTTATTTTGAGATGCTACCTCTTCAATATTGCAAGCTCTCAGTAGCAAACTCACCCTCAAATGTAATGCAGGCAGATTTTATTTGAACCTTGAAAGATGAACCAGATTACCAAGATCCAGGATGTTTTGGAGAAAACTACGTTGAGGTATCAGTCATTCACGATAGCTGACCTTCAGTAACTGAAAGTCTAACTGTGTGTATGAGATAGACCTGCACAGAAAGTGCCTGAAGACCAAACATTCCTCATATACTCAAGTTTCAGCTCAATTTCAGAAAACATGTTATTTACCAGGCAAAGCTTCTCCAAAGTAATTTCAAATGGAAGTCTTTCTCAAAGATATTGGTAGAGTTTTTTCAAGGCAGATGGAAGGTTACACTGAATGAACTTCAAAAATTTTTTCCTAATTATGAAATACAAGGATTTTGACCTCAAAAAGATGGGACTGAATCTTCAAATAGTGATGTCATAACTCCTAGCTGTGTCAAAAACCTACAATAACTATAAGATGTCTAGGTCCAATATTACTTCTAAGCCTTGAGGGGCCACAAGTGGCCTTAAGAATAGAATGTGCTTCAAGGAACTAGAGGGGAATGTAATACTGAGAAGTCAACTAACTTCATTTCTATGCACCTTGATCCTGTGAGATCCTCCCAGCACCCAGGTTACCCATCGAGGACAACACTTTGGGCCCCTCCTCCTTCTACCCAACAGTAGTTCATGCTATTCATCAAAATGTAGCAGGCTAGGCTCCTTTCACACTGTCTCCCACTATGTAAAAGATCGTCATGGGTATGTTAAAGAGAGGTTCGAGTCTAATATCACAGACTGGGACAATCTCATGTTTGCGGGGGAGAAAGCATGACTAGTCTAATTCCTTATCTGTGCTTATGAAACTGAGAATCTCTTCTTCACCTAAAGCTTTACTTATATCATCTGGGATTTGAAACAATCTCTGGTCTGCGATTTTTAGGATCTGATCATTATTTTGAAGACCTGAGGATAAAAGGGGGAAATCCACCCTGTTTAGAATCAAGTCACAGACAACATGCAAAATACACATCTTCAACATCCCCCCACATTCCTTCCCTCCCCACCACCCTTGCCTTCAGCATGCTGACCTGGGTCACTGTCCCAGCAACATCCTATGGTCCAGGCTTCCCAACCTCTAGTTTTGCAAAACTTCCTTGTTCAGGAACGGATCTGATAAACTGGAAAAAAAATACTAAAACAATTTCTAATGCCTGTTTACAAGTAATTGATCCACACAGATTTTCTGGTGATCTCGGCCCTTCAATAGTGGCAAATAGTTCAAATGTCAACTGAAATCGTGCAGACCACCAGCTCTAATAGACCTGGATCATCAGTCTCACAGGGCTGTAGGAAAAGTAACACTCCCAACCTTCCTTTTCTATATAATGATCTCTAAGAATAAGAAATCCACATTTTTAATGTGCTTTGCATGATCTATCAGCCATAATTTTTATTCAGCACAATCCCTCGCACTCCGTTAGCCACGTCCATGTGAGCTGCTTCCCTGAGCAGCTTTGCCTTACACCATGCTGTATGTCAGTTTCTGATCCCTGCCCCACTTTTACTTCTTGAAGATCTATACATTTTCACACCACCCTTCTCCATACCTATACCTACAGTTTTACTTCATGAGTCTTTACTCATCTGTTAAAAAGTCTATCCCATGTCTGGGTGGCTCAGTCAGTTAAGCGTCTGCCATGGGCGGCTCAGGTCATGATCCCCAGGGTTCTGGGACCTAGTCCTGAGCTGGGCTCCTTCCTCAACAGAGAACGTGCTTCTCCCTCTACCTGCCACCCCCCCCCCCCTTGTGCTCACTCACTCTGTCTCTCTCTCTCTCTCTGACAAATAAATAAATAAAATATTTTTTAAAATGTCTATCCAAATGTAAAGTACACATAGATCCATTTTCTGACCAGGTTTTCTTTACATCATGCACTCTCTCAGAGCTTCCTGCACTCCTTTCATACAAATTGTCAAAGCTCTGATTACTTTTATGCTAGTTAACATTTATCCCCCACTAGCAGGTGAGCTGCAGGAGGGCAAGGACTATTTCTGCTATGCTCAGCAATGGAGCTCCAGAATCTGGCTTAGTGGCCGACCTAGTGTCATCTCATAAATATTTGTAAAATAAATGAACAAATAACTTGACAAAAATGGACATTTCAAAACAGTCACAATATGGTCATCCTGCCAAGTCAGGGTTGTGAAATAATACCCCAAGAGAAATTCTGGTTAGAGAACAGAGAGGGGGAAAAAAAGAAATATGAAATGGCCTAAACTTTTTGCAAATGAAAGGAAAACCTTGACAATCCATATGCCTTAGAACTTGGAAGACAAATTCATTTGCATGCTTTATCTGCCTGGAGGCTGTAGTCATTTGCATAAAAATGAATTTAAATTTTTTTTAAAAAGGCAGCTCTACTGTCAGCCATTAAATAAGAAGCTGAAACCTAATAAGGAAATCTCAGAAATTATCATAAGCTAAACAGGGAGCCCCTTTTCAGGGGTTTTTGTTGTTGTTGTTGTTGTTTATAACACAAGGATTAGACTCCACACAATCCCAGAAAAATCTGTGCACATTTTGGAATAAAAGGGAGGAAACCAATGATGGAGGTAGAGTTGAGAGGCTGAACTAACCCTTCCCCTCATTTCCTCATTCTACCATATCCCCTCCTCCCCCCCCAAAAAATTCAGTCTATCTAATTCTTGGTTTAGTTTAGACCCTCAAGTAAAGAGAGCAGGTAGATCAAGTGTAATCTCCTTAAAAGTTGCTACTTGTAGCCACATTATCTCCTCTGAGACAGAACTTCCCAGTCTACGGGGCCAGCAGAGCTACTCAAATGGACTTGATTCTTGGTATACATGGATTTAAAAAAACAAAAATGGTTTCCACTTGTTGAACATTCTCCATGTGCTCACAGTTACATGCTAAGTACTATACACAGCTTAGGTCATACATACCTTGTTACAACCCTGAAGGTACACAAAACCCATCCTCATTCTTCACATAGCCCAACTGTGCCAATCTGCCCACTCTCAAATTGTCACGCCAAAAGCAGTACTCCCAGTACTTCACAGTCATCCAGACATGTACACGTTTCCAGCTAAGGTCAAACAAGGGGATGCTCTGTCTTCTTCCAGCTCTCGTGTGTAAACAAGTAACCTTTCAACAGTCTATTTGGTACCTCATTTTTCATATTTTGGTGATTTCACTGCTTATAATGGCCCACGAATAATGTTGACATGCTATCTAGTGTTCCCACGCACAAGAAGGCTGTGATATGGCTTATGGAAAACATAGATGTGTTAGATAAGCTTTGTTCAGGACTGAGTTACAGTGCTGTTAGCCCCAAGTTCAATGTTAAAAAGTCAACAACACATATAAAATAACATGGCTTTAAACATAAAAACACACATAAAACAAGATTATGTATTGACTGGTTGACAAAAATGTGATCAGAATCTTTTTTTTTTTTTTTAAAGATTCTATTTTTATTTATTTGTTTCTGTTAGAGAGAGAGAGAGCGCAAGCACAGGCAGACAGAGAGGCAGGCAGAGGCAGAGGGAGAAGCAGGCTCCCCGCCGAGCAAGGAGCCCAATGCGGGACTCGATCCCTGGACGCTGGGATCATGACCTGAGCCCAAGGCAGCCACCCAACCAACTGAGCCACCCAGGCGTCCCGTGATCAGAATCTCATAGGAACCTAACTATATTCACTATTCAGTGTTCACAGCAACTTTATAGACCATAACTACCATGAATAATGAGGATTGACAGTACTTATAGCAACATAGGAGATATTCTTACTTCTCTTTCACATATAATGAGACTGTAGCTTAAAGAGGTGAGAACACATAGTAAAGAAGTAGCAGAGTCTGTGTTCTAGCCAACTTCTGTCCAGCCATGCTATCCTACTACACATTGGAATGCAGGGACTGAACATCCTAATGCATGAACTGTGGGTTCAAATGTAGACTCAACCCTGACTTGACACTGAGCAGTTAGCTCCTTGTACCTGAATCTCTTTTTGTCTACAAAATGGAAATACTCGTTATGCATGAATAAGTTAATATGGGTAAGGTACTTGGGGCACCTGAGTGTCTCAACTTGTTGAACGCCTGACCCTTGATTTTGGTTCAGGTCATGCTCTCAAGGTCATGAGACTGAGTTCCACATCAGGCTCCATGTTAGGCATGGAGCCTGCTTAGGATTCTCTCTCCCTCTGCCTCTGCCCCCCTCCCCCCAACCCTGGCTTCTCTCTGTCTTTCACTCTCTCATGCATGTGTGCAAAAAAATATATAGATGTGTGTATAATGTACTTAGAACACAGCCTGAGTTTATTTCAAAGCTAATAGTCTATAGGAACAAGACAAGACCTTACAGTTGGACCTAAGGAAAACAACCAAGTAGGTAAAGAAACTGCAGTCCAGCTAACCAATCAGGCCCCGAGGTCCAGGAAATTTACATTCCTTGGGTACCATGTCTCCCCCACAGATGGAGACCACAATGGAAAAGCTATAGTTCTTTGTACATAGCCATGTATTATCTCTCACAAAGTTGTGTGACAGAAAGCACACCGTGCATGGATTAACAAGTTCATTCTCTCCATAATAACCAAGTCTGAAATAATGCTATTTGTCAGTTCCTCCAAATCTATGGCTTTGTAATGTCACTAAGAAAATAAGAGTTTCCTGGTCCTTTCCTAGGCACAGAATGAGGTTTTATTTCCATCTTCGGAAAACCAACTATCAGTAATAAGGTACTGATTATCATGTTATTTGGTGCTAAATAATACTGAAAGGTACTTACTCAAAGTAAAGGTTTGGATTTTTCTCTTCTGCTTTCTAGAATATACTAATACTTCAGTGTCATAAGTTATTTAGAACATTTAACAAAATGACACTTGGAAATGCTTAGCACAGGGGCACCGGGTTGGCTCAGTCAGTTAAGCCACCGATTCTTGGTTTGGGCTCTGATCCTGATCTCGTAGGTCATGGGACTGGGCTCCACTTCAGGCTTCACACTCTGTGGGAGTCTGCTTGGGTAATCTTTGCTCTGCCCCTTCCCTTGCCCTCTCTCAGATAGACAGATAGATAAAATCCTTAAGATATTTAGCCCAGTTCTAGTCAATATCAGGACACAGTATCATCTTGTATAGGCTAGTTAGAGTTCTGACAATTTCTTTAAATATCTATTTAACATTTAGTCAAGATGCTAACCTACTGCATCCAGAGAAGGAGGAAGAAGAGAACCCTGTTGGCCAGTCCTTCCTCTCGCAAGGAATTCAACATTGACTTCAGACTCACTCTAGAACTAGGTCTGTCAATATCCGTTCTCTTGGCATTTGGGCAGGATATTTATTGCAGGGGAAGCAAGCGGTTGTCTTGTCCACTGTAGAATTTATAGTGGTGTCCCTGGTTTCTACCTACTAGAAGCCAGTAGCATTTGCCAGCACTGAGAGCAACCAAAAACATCCCCAGAGGTTGCCAATAGCCTCACCCACCACAAAATGGGGGGAGGGGGAGGTGTCACTCCCTCTGGTTGAAAATCCCTCCTCTCGAGAATGAGGAAGGTATTTACCTGATAAGAACCAACAGGATCATGCTGGTATCCCTGAAATCTGAAATGTTTTGTCCACACCCATGCCATACCCATCTGTTCAGTATTTCTGCTATCAACCATAAGAGTTTGAACAAATGCCCTGGGGTATCACCTCCCACCACAGGCTAGTGAGGGGTATGACAGAAAATGTATATGATCTAAGTGATGCAGTATATACAGCACTCACTGTGGGGACAACATCTGGTGACCACAGTCTCCCTTCCATTCTCGCAGTGCTTGTCCCGTGCCGCTCAGAGACTTATACTGGGCATATGACCAGCCTGCTCTCAAAGCAGCTGTGCCTAGGGTATTCCAAGTATGACACACGACAGCTCTCATTGTTATTATTAATACAAAATTCTACCCCATAGCTACCTA
>RCUC01115099.1:0-17949 GCA_003697995.1 Taxidea taxus jeffersonii
GAAATGGTCTTTGATACTCAATTTCTTCCTGGAAGTTATATTTTTCTTTACCCAACTCCTAGGAATATTGTGAATTCATTCCTTATCCATACATAGAATTTCTTGATCATTTAGGAGTTGCAGAGCTCTTTGAGAATCTCATGGTGGGTCCTCTCTCTGGAAAAATACACATGTGCACTGTATTTTCCATACAAATATGAGGGTTCACAGGCCATTTAGAGGCCATCATAATTATCCCCCAGGTTATGAGCCCCTGCATTAAATATTTATTGAGTGCCTCGTATTACCTAGGTGGCAAAGAAAAAAGGATGAAAATGTAGAGTTCTACCCTTGAGAGGAACACAACTCCGTAGGACTAGCAAACAGTAAGTGCCCAGTCACAACCCAGGTGCCATGAGCTAAGAGAAGGGTCGTAGAGAGTACACGCTAACCCAGAATAGAGGAATTTAATCCAGAGGGGGAAGTAAGGAAAGATTTGTGGAAGAAGTGACAACTGCACTGAGAATTCTTACAAGCAGAAGAAAGCAGGTGCATAGGAGGATAGCGGAAGAGTGCTCCAGACTGAGGGAAAGGATGTCTAGAAGGAAAGGAGCATGGCAAGTTTGTGGAACAGAAAAATGTTTGGAGCAGCTCTGCTCCTCATCTGTCTTTCGGTCCTCAGCTCCATTCCTGCTTTTCCCTGGATTGCAGGGGCTGAGTCAGCAAACCATCCTTCCCAGAGCCCTCTGCCAACTGGCTTCTGGTGCATTCTGCCAATGGAAAGTGCTAGGGGAAGACAGGAGGCAAGAGAAGCCACAGTCCCCTGCTGTTGGTTGTATCAGGAGCAGCCAGGAAGGGGACTCCTGGGCTCCAGTGGCCACAGAAGCAGTCATGGCTCTGGGCCAGTCTGATGGGGATCAGGAAGGCCAGGTGGCACCATTTTCCCTCTTGCTCCAGAGTTTCAGGCAGTTCCTAGCCTCTGGGGAACCTTCTCTGTTTCGCCTCTCCAGCCCTTTCAAGCTTTGAAACCAATTCCCTATATTATAGTGCCTCTACTTAAAATACCTAGAGTGGCTCGCATTCTTCTGGCTGGACACCGACTAATGCGGCGAGGAATGGGAAACTGGCGAGGCGTGGAGGAAGGCAGTGGGGAGGGGTATATCGACTGGGTAATTGAGGGCCAGATCACTGAAGCTCATCTTAGGAAATAATCTGTGTTTGAACTTGATCCTAAGAGCAGTGGAGGTCTAAGAAAGATTTTAAAGATGTGCTCAGCTTGGTCACTTTTGATTTTGATGAAGATCTCTTGGGCTAGAGTACAGAGAACAAGTTTGAAGGCTGAAGGCCAATTAAAAAAGCTTTTGCACTCATCTAGGAGAGAACTTGACGGTGGTCTATTCTAGTGTAGAGGTAGTGAGGTTTGAGGTTCTGGAGGCACTGACAGGATTTTTATGAGGTGGAATGGCCAGAATGTAATGGGGTATTGTGGCAAACTGAAGATGACTACACATTCATTGGCAAGTCTTTGCACTGATAGGTGGGCTTTATGGCTCCTCCTTTTGAATCTGGGCGTGCTCTGTAACTGCTCTGAGTAGAATATGATAGAAGAGACCCTGTGCCAGTCTGTGGGCCCAAGCCTTAAGAGCTCAGCAGCTTCCATTTCTTGTTTCTTGGAACTTATGCTCTTGGAACACATCTACCATACTTTGAGAAGCACAAGCCAAGTGGAGAGGGTACACCCACATAGCTGCTCTTGTTGACAGCCCCAGCCAAGGTCCCAGCTGACAGCCAGCATCAGCTGTCAGCCATGGAGTGTGCATGTTGGATGTCCAGTCTAGTCTGGTCTTCAGTCTTTCCACCCAACCATTGACTGCAACTGCATTGTAGACCCAAGCAATTCCCACACATCGGAGCCCATTCAACCCACAGGACCGTTAGAGATAATAATGCCTGGTTAAATCACTACATTTGGGGGTGGTTGGTTACACAGCAAAGGAAAGTAGGAATAGATGTGGAAGGAGAGAAAGAAGACAGAATCAAGGATGAAACCTAGAATTCAGGTTTGGACCCAGGGTGGAGCCAATCTCTACTCAGATGGAGACTGTGAGCAGACGAGCACTTTGTGGGGCTGGGTCGGGGGGGAGGGGAGGGCAGGGTGTTGGGTGGGTGGGTAAATGACTCTATTATAAACTAGGAAATATTTATTTTGGGGATTTAATTACTTTCTTCCTAGATATTTTAATATGTTTTATCTTCAGCATTAGATTTCCAGATGTTAAAGAGATTTATATTTGATCCTTATCTTTAAGACCCTCTAAAATAAATATCTTAGTATCTTCTGCAGTAAGAAAAGCTGCCTTCTCAAAAGTATCAAGAGGAACTGGTTCCTGTTTCATCACATGTCGTTCTTGTTGATCTAGGGATCAACTTCCAGGTCTCTTATTCATTTGTCAAATATTTACTCATCACGTGCCAGGCATTTTGCATTGTTCCAGAGCCATAATTCTGCACAAGACAGATATTGTCCCTGCCCTCACGGACTTTACATTCTGATTGGCAGTCAGACAAAAAACAAGTAAAGAATGTACCTGCCAATTTGATAAAAATCATTGAAAGAAATGAGCAGGGGATGATTAGAGAATAAAAGTTGAGGGGAACCTACTTTAGATAAGGTGGTCAGGGAAGGCTTTCTTTTCTTTTTCTTTCTCTCTCTCTCTCTCTCTCTCTTTTAAGATTTTACTTATTTGAGAGACAGAGTGAGCAAGAGAGAGAGCACACGAGCACGGGCAGGGGCAGAGGGAGGGGGAGAAACAGGCTCCCCACTGAGCAGGGAGCCTGACGCTGGGCTTGATCCTAGGACCCTGGGATCATGACCTGAGCTGAGGGAAGACACTTAACTGACAGAGCCACCCAGGCGCCCCAAGGGAAGATTTTCACATGGAAACTTAAGGAAGTGGAAAGAGACAGCTGTGAGAAGAGGTGTGGGAGGGGAAGTGAGGGTTAATAGCTATGGGACCCACCAGGGTGCAGAGGCCCTTGGGTGGTTAAAAGCTTGACCAGATTCTAGGAACTGAAAGACTAGTATGTATGGCATGCAGTGAGCCAGACGATGAAGTCGGAGAGAGACACAAAGGTTAGGGTCAGCAATACCTTTTAGCCCATAGTAAGGGGTTTGAATTTTATTCTAAATGCAAAAGATAGGTGGAAGCATGAACATGATCTGATCCACATTGTAGGAAGATAATGGCCAGCCGAGACAGAAGGGTTGAAACCGGGTAAGAAACTATTGCAGTGGTTCAGGACAGAAAGACAGCCAGGGCTAAGATTCATTCTGATTTCCTTTTCCTTGGACCCAGTGTCTCCCTCCATAAGGTGTGGGTGGGAGCTGGGTGCAAACAGATCAGCAATGATTCCCAAGTACCTGGGTATACATAACACTCACACTGGCCTCTTGCTTTGTACGAAGACTTGAAATATCTTTCAGAGGGATGGTATTTTCCATCCTCTCCACCAATCACCCACTTCCCCCAAAACTCAGGTTTCACTCTGTTCGGAACTGAGGCCTCTACTGCACAGAACCAACGAGTGGCTTTCAAGCCACATTACCATAAGCAGTATTTGTTGTCCGTCACATTTCTTGGCAACTTGAGTAGATGATGAGGATCCTAGAGCAGGTATAGAATTTTGGATTAAACCAGTTGGTTGTTTTCGTTTTTTTGGTCCTTCCACGGGGCCACAGGACTTGTAAGGCCAACAAAACTAAATGTCAGTGTAAGGGATCAGATTGAGGAGCCTCATTAACCTTCAACTCAGATCCCTTATCCAGTGTCTTGAAGTTTCTCGTTAACTCCATCTGAATGTTGATAAAATACCCTTTACTTTAAACATGGTTACAATTCATCAGATATGCTTAAAAGCCTCAACATTCAGAGGTTGATGGCAATACATGAGAAAGGCTCTTTATTGTTACTGCCAATTTTTTATGTTTTACTTTTTTTTTAAAAGTAGGCTCCACACCCAATGTGGGGCTTGAACTCAGGACCCTGAGATCAAGAGTCGAATGTTCTACCAAGCCAGCCAGGGGCACGAGTGTGTGTGTGTGTGTGTGTGTGTGTGTATTTTTTAAAGTATTCTCAGTGACCAAGGTGGGGCTCAAATTCATAAGCCCTAGATCAAGAGTCACATGGTCTACTGACTGAGCCAGCTAGGCTCATTATTGTTAGTTTTTTAAAAAATGGGTCAATATTTCAAGTTCAAAAATATAGGTAACATTGTAAACGCAGCCCTAGAGATCCCTTTCCCCTTCAGCTACTTGAGGGCATCATGAAGACAACTTGAACCAGGAAGCAGGCCCTCACCAGACACACCTTGATCTTGTACTTTGTAGCCTGCAGAACTGTGAGAGGTTAAGTTCTGTTGTTCACAGGTTTGTGCGTGTAAATATATGTGCACATACTTGGAGACAGACCTTAAAGCATCATGTTTAGCCAAGAGAAAAAGCAGTCACACCCACTGGTACGTATTGGGTTCAGCAGACAACTCGGCACTTGATTTTTGTCTACCCAGAAATTCATTTGGTGGATACAAACCCAGTTAAGGTATGTTAAATGTAACACCCCCCCACACCCCCAGGTCCATGGTCTGATAGCACACACCTTCTTAAACCCTTTCTGGGGTGAGGAAACATTGTACAACACTGTTACATTACTTCCGGAATCTGAATGATTTTACTTTTTAAAAACTTATTAGACAGAGATCACAAGCAGGCAGAGAGAGAGGGGAAGCAGGCTCCCCGCTGGGCAGAAGGCCCCACGCGGGGCTCGATCCCAGGACCCTGAGATCATGACCTGAGCTGAAGGCAGAGGCTTTAACCCACTGAGCCACCGAGGCGCCCCTGAGTAATTTAAGTATGAAGGAAGTTCGGGCTACGGAGATTCACTTCCAACAGTTCTTCGCTAGCTGTGTTGGAGCGTAACTCGGGAAGGAAATACCAACTCTGGGGTCCGAGCGGCTGCAGACACCGCTGCGCAGGGCTCTGCGGGGACCGCTTGCCCAGAGCGCCTCTGTAGGGTCCCCTCTCCTCGGCTGCGAACACAAGCCTCCCCTCACGTCCATCTCTTTACGCAAAGTGGAGATTCCCGTCGGAATCCTAAAAAGGCTGCGGGGTGTGGGAGCGGGCAGGGGCAGGGGAGACGGAGGGCACCCCCTCCTCCCTCCACCTGCGGCCTAACCGTCCTCGGCGGCAGCCGCAGCCTCCGGAGCTGCCCGAGCTGCGGCTCTCGGGAGGCGCAGACCTGCTTCCAACCGAATCTAGCCTTCCCCTTCATTTGCGCGAAGGCTTCGTTTTTTAAAAAGTTTTTTTTTCTTTTCTTCTCGTTCAATTCATTCGGGCCGCACCGGGGGCAACGCGGCAAGCACGACCCAGGGCGGGAAGTAAGATAAAGTCTGTGACCTCCGGGGGCTTCCCGCGCTCAGAAACCGAGGCCGGATGGGAGCAAGCACAGAGCCAGCGGCCAACGGCACGGGCAGGCGCCTGCACGGCGCCCGGGACGCAGCCGGAGCCCGGCCACGCGGCCGCGAGTGCGGGGCCCCAGACGGCCGCCCGCGTCCCCAGCGGACCCCGCGCCTGCGGCTCGGGCGCACGTGGCCGCCGCGGGCTCAAAGTCCAAGGGCGGCGGGAGGTCCCGGGGCCCCGGGCGCGCCTCGGTCCCACACCACGGCGGGAGGAACGAGGCGGACCGCCGTCCTCCAGCCACCCGCGCGCTCCCACCCCAGGGAAGGCCCTCAGGGGCCCGCGCCGGCCGCCTCCTCCGCCCCCAACCACGGTGGCAGCGAGCCGGGCGGGGAACCGGAACCGCCGGAGGGACGGCCCGCCCTCTTCTCGCGAGAGGCGGGAGGGGACGCAGGTTGGTCGGGCGACGGGAACGCAGCCAATGAGCGAGCGGGAAGGCTGTGATAGACGGCCCTCCGAGCGCCGTCTCTAAGCCCCGCCCCGGCTGCGGAGGCCCGGGTCGCCGCCCGCCTTTCCCTGCCCTCCCCGTCTTCCCTCCCCTCCCCGCCCCGCTCTTCTCTTCCCGTCTGAGGTGGCGGCCGGCCTCCCTCCTCTCCAGCTCCGTCCCAGCTCCAGCCCTGGCTCCCGGTTCCCGTCGGGCCCCGACACCGGCCTGAGCGCTTCCCCTGTGGCTCCAGGGCGGCCGTGCAGCCGCTGGCCCCTCGAGTCCCCGCGCTTGTGCTCTCCCTGGGCCTCGGTCCTCGCCGTCCCCCGCCATGAATGAGGAGTACGACGTGATCGTGCTGGGCACCGGCCTGACGGTGAGTCCCCTCCCCCCAGCGCGCGCCGCGGGAGGCCTGGGCCGGCCGGCGCCCCCGTGCGCGCGGGCGGGTGTCGTCGTGGGGGGCGCGCTGCGACCGGCGGGGGGCGCGACCCGGGGCGCCGGGGGCCTGCGGCGGAGCGGGGCCGGCCGCGCGGGCGGCGGCTGGGGGCCCCGGCTCGGCCCCGGACGTGCAAGGACGGACCCGGAGACGGCGCGCCCGGTGCGGGGGGTGGCCTGATGCCGGGCGACCGGGAAGCAGAAGTGGGTGCGGAGCGCGGGCGGCAGCCGGCTGGGCGGGCGGCGGCCGCTCCGCCGCGTGCGGGCTGACGGCCTCTCCCGACTGGAAACGGAAAAGCACCAGGCGGGGTGGGGGAGGGCGGGAGCGCTCGCCGCTGCGTTTCCTACCGCGGCTCGTGGGTCTCGGCCTACCGGAGCTGGGCGCAAGGGTTTGTGGCAGGTCGTTGCAGAATCACCGTCTTGTAACTGCTGCAGTTCAGCGAGCTTAGAGAAAATGAGCTTTTTATCCGCCCCCCCCCCCAACTTCAGAGGAGGAGCATTACACATTCCTTGGAACACTCTCATCCCACTTCCCGAGCATCTGCAGAGAACTGGAGATGAGTGTTCTCAGCTTGTCTGTCCGAGCCCTTCTCTGCTGACCATCGCCATCTTCGGTTCCCTGCGCCCGTCGTCCCTCCGGGGGGCTTCCCCTTGACAGGTGGGCCGGTGACGGGCTGCTGGAGGCCGGGTTCTCTCCTGCCGACATGTGCCGGGCTGGGAAGTAGGGCCGAACAGATGAGGTCACTTACCTAGAAAACTAGTCATTTTGAATGCCAGGGATTTGGTCGAATTTCTTTCTAGGTGGTGAGTTGGCAAACGGTTGGATGCCTAAATGAACAGGCCTGTCGGCTGCAGGGCTGGTTTCCCTCAGCATTTTTAAAGTGTCTGGTTGGGATTCTGAGCTTCGTAGTTTGTGCAGGGTGGCGCCGGTTGAAATGGGCCCGGTTGCTGCCAGGGTGTTGGAAGAGCCGGTTCTGTGTTTCCTGTGCTTATTGCTGGTCTTTCAGATTTGCTGTGGACAAATGAGCGCAAATCTGTCCCGCAGGTTTCCGCATGGCTGGTACAGCAGCATCACTTTGTGTCAAAGATAAGCATGCTCTTGCTCTGTAACAACCAAGTGAAGATAATGCACTTTATTTAAGTATTCATTTGGGTTAATTGTGACTTTTTTGATGAGCAGTAGGTACATAACTGGAAATCAGACCAGTTTGCAGCTGTGGTAACTTGAACTCCTATGAGCCTTCTCATAAAGGTGTTCTTTGAGAGTTACATCCATGCAGAGCAACCACATTCTTCCCATCATTGATGAGTGATGGCGGGGTGACTGGGTAGTGGTGAATGTGTACCCTCCTTTCTCGGGCCACAGAGACTGCTGACCGTTAAATAAGATCAGCAAAGTTAAAAACCCTCAAATCAGAATTGACTATTTCAAGTGAATATATTACTTCATTTTCTTACTTTTTGACTCACAAATACCTAGTGCCAGAGAGTCAAGAACCTAAAAACAGGCACACTCTACCAGTTATGGGTCTATTAGGTAATGGCTGTATGTCAGGTACTTTTAGTGCTATTAACTTATTACTTTTAAAGAAGTGTAAGTGTCAATAATTACTCTGTTGCCTAACTGGGCACTGTTCTGTATCAGTTGTTTTTCTAAAATGAAAGTCATGGTGATCCCCAAATGTTAATCGTAATTTTAATAAATAAGACCTAAAACGTGTAACTTGGAACAGAGTCATTCTCTATCCAGAAGTGGAATATTCTGTATAATTGAATTTTCTAAGGAATTGAGGATTATCACTTTAAAGAACCACCAGGTTCTGAAAAAAACCCTTTTCTAATGACATCACAACTTTTTTTTTTTGACATCACAACTTCTTTAACAAACTAAGTAACGTAATTTACTTGATTAGTAAGACTTCACCTCATGAGGATTAGTTATTGTGTTAACGCTGTAACATAATGAAACCACTGAGACACCTGGTAAGCTGGGCGCTCCTTATTAAATACTCTCAGCTTTTGGGCCTTTGTGAATTAGTTCCTCAGTCTGCTCTTCATTTTTTCCCTCCTCCTCTTGCTGTTAGGCTGGTGATTTTACTTTTTTTTGATTTCAGCGTGAATAGACAACATCTGACCACCTAATACGTTGCTTCTAATTGACTTTGGGATTGGCAATAAGTGCTTCAATCTTTTTAAAAATAGTGTAAAAAAAGGGTAACTAGTTCCACAGCTTATTTGTGGCTCTCAAGTATTCGTGTTGTTTTGTTCTACATAGTAATTCTGGTAGGGAATTACAAATAGAAACACATACTTTAGTGAGAGTTAACCGGTATTCCAAGTATTAGATGTTTAGAAATTATTTTACATCCCAGACATAAAATTTTACCCTTTTTCTTTCTTAAAGTTTTGTGATTTAAAAATCTTAAATTGCCCCTAAGATTTGCTCTTTGAAACTCCTGGCCATTGCTATGTTAGAGTTTTGTAGATGAAGGACTTTCTATCCACTGCAGTAGTGATCATAGGGCCAATATGTACAAATGTCTTATTTTTGGAAGGTATACATGTCTTGTAGGCAGTCTGTATTTTAAATCCATTTCAAGCATACTGGCCCCATAGGATAGAAGTAAAATCAGACACATTTTAGCATCTAGAAACAGTAGGGAGATCTTTGGTTTGAAAAACCACTAAATGTTTTGGCTTACATCCATAATTAGCAATCCCCTCTATCTTCCTTCCCCTTATACCTGATTAAAGGCTCTTCCTGGAGTACTGGCTTATTTAAACTGTGACTGTTGTGATCAGTTATGGGCATTACATCTGCATGGAGGATGGCACTCGTGAGAGTTTCTGTGAGGAGGAGGTACTAGGTGCTGTAGGAGAGCTGCCTGGGTGAGAATTCAGAGCCGGCAAGCAGGGAAAGCTTCACAAAGAAGGTATGTCAGCTGGCTCTTAAAAATATTGGTAAGCTTTGAGCAGGAGGCATGATTTTCTAGGCAGAGTGAGCAGGGTGGATTGGTATTGAGAACAGGATGTATATAAGAAATAGGGAGTTTTTGCCTGAAACGGAAGGTATGAAGGGGCAGATTGGGACATTGGGCTGGAGAGAGGGCTTTCACTAAGAATGTTGAAGGTATTAGGCTAAGAAATTTGAACTTTATCTTTCAGGCAGTGGGAAAGGACTTTGAGCGGGAAAGATAGGGTTAGAGCCAATTTCAAGAAAAATGATCTTTTGACAGCATTTGATCACATGCATTCAGGGGACAGATACTTAAAGGAACATTCTGCTGAAAACAATTATTTTTACTATGCTATAGCTGACATACGAAACTGAGATTAACTGATTTAAAAATGTTCTAGTTCATGCATTTTCCCCATAGTTCTAGGTAAGTAGCTTTCAAAAGTCATTTTTCTTTAGTATTAGTGTTCAGGTACCTTGTTTATCACATTTTTGTGGGCATTTATTTCCTGTTTGGGTTTTTTTGTTGTTGTCATTTATGTTTTGTATTTCCTTGTAACTTTAAAATTCACTTGGATTTAGAGTTCTGGTGGGTGCTAAGTTTGGTCACTTGGAAGATCTATCAGAACATTGTACTCTGGCTCTGTTCTCTTCAGCCCCTTCTCTCTAAGGAATCTCTAAGACCAGGGTAGTCTCTCGTACACTGACCTGGGAAATACTGTGTAGGTTGATCATAGTTCACGTACATATAGGAACATGCAGGCCCCTTCGGGGCATTAGAGGTATTTTGCCTCAGTGTATTTACGTGCTGTCCAAGTAAGTTACGCTCATTATTGCAACTCTGGGGATATGTGCAGGGTCCTGAAGGGAAGTGACCTTCACTCCACGGATAGGGCCCTTCCCTCACTCCCACATGTCTGTCCTTAGTAGGACTTGGCTGCCACTGACCTTTAAACTGATCTGGTTACCTCTTTTTATGTAGGAGAACATGAAATGCCAGGTGAGTGGCAGATGCCATTATCATAAAGAAGTTGGATTCTGGGGACGCCTGGGTGGCTCAGTTGGTTAAGCGGCTGCCTTCGGCTCAGGTCATGATCCCAGCATCCTGGGATCGAGTCCCACATCGGGCTCCTTGCTTGGTGGAGAGCCTGCTTCTCCCTCTGGCTCTGCCTGCCACTCTGTCTGCCTGTGCTTGTTCGCTCTCTCTCCCTCTCTCTCTGACAAATAAATAAATAAAATCTTTAAAAAAAAAAAAGTTGGATTCTGAAGATGGCTTTATAGTATCAGTTATTCTGGGTCTAACGAGTTTGTGTTCTCTCCTGCTCAGGTCCTTTGTGGTGGGTGAGTTTGGATTAAATGTGGAGTACTCTCATCTATTAGATTTAAAACTAATATGTTGGTTAATATTCACTAATACATAGATTTTTTTCTGGTAAAAGTTATCCGTGTTGTTGATATATATAATGGTGGACGAGGTTTTCTAGTGCAAAAAAAGGAAATTCATTAAGAGTATTTTTTCTGGCTTTATTGTGCTTTGCTTGTTATTCTTTAGTCATCAGATAGGTAGTAGTACTGGATTTTAATTTTGAGTTAATTTTGTAAGATTAAAATTTAAGGATCATTAATGTGTACCCGATCCAGATATGATTGACAGATTTTATCAGCGAGTTAGTTCATCCCATGCTTTAAAGCAGTGTAAAGTATGATACTTGTGCTACTATGTATTTTATTCTTTTGGCAATGGAAAAGCAATCTTTTATAGATGGGCTGAGGAGAATCCATAAACCTGCAGATTTAACTAGCTTTTGTCATAATTTGTTCCAAATGATGTCTCTAAAGGTGGTTTTGTTAGCAGCTCTTTGGACTTCAGTGAATCTTTAAAATACTGAGCCTTTCATTTTAGGCCTCCAACTTTATTACTTGCTTTAGAGCCGTGGTCCAGTGTGTGGATCATGCTTGTTTGCAGGGAAGTGTGGGAAGTTATATATAGAAGATAGGCAACACTCAAGAGTTGCTTGCTGTGATTTTGCTTCCAAAAGTTGAGCTGTGGAGTCTGCCTTTGTTGGCTGGACATAGGACTGTTTCATCTTTCTCTCTTTATGTCCTAATCTGTTTTTGTGAAGGCAAATTTTATTTTATCTTTGTGTAATATGTTGAACCATATATGTCGGTGCTTCTTTGGATTTTTTTTTGGACAAGTGAATTGCTTTTGAAAAGATTAGGGTTGATTTTTGTAATTAAAAAATGCCTTCAGTTCTCTTTATCAAGACATTGTTAAGAAAGTGGACAGGCAAGCAAGCCACGGAATGGAAATTTGCAGTGCACAGAACCAGTAAGGCACTTTTCTCTCTCTAGGATATAAAAAGAACTTTAATACAGCTGTAAGAAAAAGAAACCCATTTTTTAAAAAGGACGAATAATTTAAATAGGCACTTTTCAAAAGAAGATATCATTATCAGTAAACTATACAATAAACCAAAAAAGTGCTCAACCTCCTTAGTTGTCAGGAAATGCAAATTAAACCACATCCTGCCTATAGAATGG
This sequence comes from Taxidea taxus jeffersonii, assembly GCA_003697995.1. Lineage (NCBI taxonomy): Eukaryota > Metazoa > Chordata > Mammalia > Carnivora > Mustelidae > Taxidea > Taxidea taxus. The sequence continues at coordinate 11,851 of RCUC01115099.1, forward strand.
CTAAAATTAAAAAGACGCTAGTGTTGGGCAAGGATTTGCCACAACAGGAACTTTCATGCCCTTCTGTGACAAGAGTATAAATTAGTACAAGCCGTTTGGAAAGCTGCTTGGGAGTTACCTGATGAAGTTGAACATAGTGGTGCTTTCCTTGATATATATCCAACAAATGCATAATCAAAGCAGGTTGAGAATATTTAGAGCATTGTTTATAAGAGTCAAAACCTGGCAACTGACCCAGATGCCCATTAATAGTAGAATGGACAAATGATTGTGTATATGATTGTGTCATGCGGTATAGTATTCAGCTAAAGCTTCTACCACTTGGTTACACAAACTATGCTTCTTGAATCAACTGCTTCGAAGCAACACCTGAGAACTTACTAGAACTGCAGAAGGTTAGGGCTCACGCCGAGTATACTGAATCAGAATCTACGGGTTAGCATGATCCCCAGTTTTTTGTTTTAAGTAGGCTCTGAGTTCAACGGTGGGGCTTGAGCTCACGTGATCCAGTGATCACGAGTGCCACGCTCTCCCGACTGAGCCAGCCACGCACCCCTAGCGTGACCCCCAGTTGATTCTTAGTAAAGTGGGAGCGGTAGTAATGATTCTTGAAATTGGTCCTGGACCAGCCTCATTAACATCACCTGGGAAATCATGAGAAAAACAAATTCTCAGTCCCAACCCAGTTCTGTGGGTGGGAGTTCCTCAGTCTGTTTTAAGGTGATCTGGATGCAAAGTGAAGTCTGAGAATCTGCTTAGAATTTACATATCAAACACGTTCGCAGGTGGTACTGAGTTGGGAAGCACCCTTTGAGATCCATCCACCGCTTGCAGGGTTAGACCTTCTGGAAAGGTCCATGTAGGAAATAGGTTATGCAGGCTGTACAGTCTCTGTCACCAGTACCCTTCCCGTGTAGTATGGTGAAAACAAATGTGGACAATATATAAATGACTGGGGGTGGGTGTTTACCAGTAAATCTTTATTTGTGAAATCGCATGTCCACTGGACTTGGAGCCTGTACCTGCTCTGTAGCAGTAAGAATAAGTACATTTCAAGAATACACAGAACAGAATTTGGATGAGTCTTGTAGTCTTGTAAACGTAATGTGGAATAAACGGTATATACAAAAAGGATATAGTGCGTGATGCCATTTAATCAGAGTTTAAAAACAGAGCAAATCTGCACTTTCAGAAATCATGAGGGGGTAGCGTGTGGGGGTGTGGTTAGGACTGGAGTAGGGCATGAAGTGGCCTTCTGGAGCACGCTTAGTGTTTGTGTCTTGATCTAAATAAGAAACGATACATCTTCCTAGAGTAAAATTTGACATTATACTAAAATGAATAGATATACTTTGGAGTAAAATTAGAAATAATGATTTTTTAAAATGAAGGTATCAAAGTCAGACTTCTAGGGGAGTGAGATTGTTCTCTGCTAACTAGGGTCTTTGGGGTAAATTTGAAGACCCCTAGGGATTAATGAGGATACATGGAATTTCTGTTTTCTTTTAAAAACAATAAAGCCTTGATCACCAAAACCCTGGTTAAGAGTTTTGAATGAATGTGTATCCCATCTCTGTGATAATTCTCATTAATTCAGTACTCATATTCTTTTTTGATTGTCCTCCCTCTATCTTGATAGAGTATATCTTAGTATATTCATGTTTTATTTACTTTTTCCTGAGACCAGAAATTTATAATCTATTTATGGTTGTCATGGATGCTTCCTTTAGAACTCTCGTTCTCAAACTCTTTGGCTTTGGAATATATTCTTAAAAATTAAGGACCCTAAAGAGTTTTGTTTATAGGGCATATATATATATATATATATATATATATATATATAAATATTTATCATTAGAAATCAACACTGAAAAAAATTTAAAAATTACTAATTCACTTAATGATAAACCCATTATATGTTAACATGAATAAGCTCTACAAAGTGTAGTTGTATCTTCCAAAACAAAAATATTGTGAGAAGAGTTATCATTGTTTTACATTTTTAAAAAAATCTATTTTTAAAGATTTTATTTAATTTAGAAAGTGGGGGTGGGCAGAGGAGAGGGAAAGTCTTTTTTTTTTTTTTTTCTTAAAGATTTTATATATTTGAGAGGGAGAGTGAAGGGAAGAGATCGAGAGAACCCAAGCAGGGAGGGAGAGGGAGAAGCAGACCCCCCGCTGAGCAGGGAGCCTGGCGTAGGGCTTGATCCCAGGATCTTGAGATCCCCGCCCCGAGCCGAAGGCAGACACATGACCAGTGGAGCCACCCAGGTGCCCTGAGGGTTAGAGTCTTAAGCAGACTCCTTGCACAGACCATGCTTGGGAACTCGGTCTCAGCCCTGAGATCACAACTTGAGCCAGAACCAAGAGTCTGATGCTGAAGGGACTGAGCCGCCAGGTGCCATTAAGAGGGGCTTTAAAAAAGTATCTGTTTGAAATATGTGGTAACACTTTGCTTCTTTTGAAGATGCTTATGCTTTCCCTGTAGGAATGTATCCTGTCAGGTATAATGTCAGTGAACGGGAAGAAAGTTCTTCACATGGATAGAAACCCGTATTATGGAGGAGAAAGTGCATCTATAACACCTCTGGAAGATGTAAGTATTAGAGCAAATTAGGATGCCTTTCATTCTTTGAAACTTTTACTTGTGAATCTCAACTTTACTCCTTGTAGATAGGTTTGATCTTGTTTTATTAACTAGATTATCTCTAGCATCCTATTTTTTCAGGGACTGTGGGTTTTAGGGCGCGTAGAGAATCGAGTTGTGACCGGCACTGCCATCTGGAGCAGTTTTACCTGTTATCTCTCAATGGGAAGGGTGTAGACTCCATGGAGGTCTAACACACGCCGAGCACAGGGCCCACACTCTCCACCTGGTTTTATGTATTCTCCCAGTTACTCAGAGTTTTATCCCATTTTTCAGATGACAAAATAGTCTGTTATTAAAGTCGCAGGATTGTGAACCTAGGTTGTAAGACTCTAGAGCTTTAGTTCTTTTTGCTCTACTCCCTTGCTTCCTACTTTTTTAGACTAGGCACACAAAGCATTTCCAGTATATCAATATTTATCATTTTGCTGTTTTGCTGAATATTTCTCTGAGGTTAGTTCAGCACCCAGATGCCTGGCCGCGAGCTGTGCTGTGTTTTATCGGAGATACACGGGTATCGCCAGTTGCTGTCCATCATGACTGATGAAATAGACTTCATCTTTTTTCTAAATTTTTTTGTATTCAGGCCTATAGAAAAGTTGAATAATGCCAGTGGGTCAGCCTTCCATCTGGATTTAGCAGTTAACATTTCACAATACTTGCTTCATGGCTTTCTTTGTTATTGGTTTGAATCCTTGAAAGTAACAGACATCATGATACTGGACCTAAATATTTCCACATTCACTGGCTAAGAATAACATTCTCCTACATTATTGTAATATCATTTGTTATCACATTTAAGGAAATTAATAGTAATATCCAGACCACAGTCAAATTTCCCAGTGATGCCAAGAATGTCTTATATTGTGCGTGGTGGCAGTGTTTCTTTTTTTTCCCCCCTCTTCTTTTAACTACTTTTAATGTTGCCTTTGGTGTTTATCTTTATTCTTTTAAAGATTTTTTTTTTTTTTTTTGTCAGAGAGAGCACAGGCAGACAGAGTGGTAGGCAGAGGCAGAGGAAGAAGCAGGCTCCCTGCCAAGCAAGGAGCCCGATGCGGGACTCGATCCCAGGATGCTGGGATCATGACCTGAGCCGAAGGCAGCCGCTTAACCAACTGAGCCACCCAGGCGTCCCTATTCTTTTAATCTACAGAAATCTCCCCACTTTTTTTTTCTTTTGAAAAGTCCAAGTTGGCTTTTAATAAGAAAGCATTGTTGTGTAGTTCATACTGTATCACATCAGGAGGCACATTCCCAAATTTTAGACCATAAGCTTCTTTTTATCTAGAGCTCCTACTCAGGTCACGTAAGTTTTAAATTAGCTGGAGCTAACTCTTTTTTTTTTTTAATTTGAAGAATCCAGAATTTATGTTTTTGTTTTTTTTTTTTTAAGATTTTATTTATTATTTGTCCGAGAGAGAGGGAGAGAGAGCAAACGAGCACAAGCAGACAGAGAGGCAGGCAGAGGCAGAGGGAGAAGCAGGCTCCCTGCCAAGCAAGGAGCCCGATGGGGGACTCGATCCCAGGATGCTGGGATCATGACCTGAGCCGAAGGCAGCCGCTTAACCAACTGAGCCACCCAGGCGTCCCTAGAATTTATGTTTGACTCCTTATGTAACTACAGAAGCGAAATTAAGCCTTTTGTTAGCTTTCTACTCAGGAGAGAGTTGAGTTTAAATGATGTCTACAAATGGTGTATCTGCACAGTAGTGTATCATTGGCAAATTGTTACGTATTCTTGCTTATCTGTTAGCAAAAAATACTACCTCTGTAATACTTTAGATTCATTAGTCTGGTAGTATATTTAACTTAGATGTGTATTGGAATTTCTCTAAAAATTGTATCTAATAAAAAATGAAATGTCACTGTTACGCTTTACCTCATGGCCGGTGGTCAGTTATTACACCAGTACCACGTCAGGGACGAATAGTTGCACGGCATAATGAAATGTAGATTTTGTTACATTATGGGTAATTTTTGTTTTGGTTTTAGTTATACAAAAGATTTAAAATACCAGGAGCACCACCAGCATCGATGGGAAGAGGAAGAGACTGGAATGTGGACTTAATCCCTAAGTTCCTCATGGCCAACGGTAAAGCCTTCTCACGTTTATGGTGGCACATTGGGTCCGATTTAAAAGTAGACTCTAGCTCTTGACAGAGTGTTACTCCAGGGATGTGAAAGTAGATTTTGTTGATGGCAGCGGTTTGGTGAGTAGCCTGTGGCCATCAGAGGCATCTGGAGTCCATAAGAAGGGAGGAGGGGTGCCTCCCTCCTCACTGGTTCTGGAGACACAAAGCTAGGACATGGCACAGTGTGTGTGGAAACCGGAAACGTCTCCAACCCTCTTCTCTCGGGGCTTCCTTGACAGTCTCAGATATCTGGGTCTTTAGAAGCAGTGTTTTCCCTACTTTGGAGGCTTTTAAATTTATTTTTTCACATTTTTCTCCTTTTTAATTAGGGGAGCTAAACTGCTGTGGTATTAATGCCTTCTTCTGAAATTACATTAAAAATTAGGTTGTTGGTATGAAGTCTGTTTATGTCCCATCAATTAAAGTATGAACTACCCTTTGCTGTTTTTGGATTTTGTTTGTTTCTTGGTTTTGAGTTTATATTCTAGTTTTTTTTTTTAGTGGAAAGATCTTATTTGCATTTTCTCTTAAATTTATTTATTTAAAAAGATTTTATTTATTTGAGAGAGAGAGCACAAACGGGGAGCAGTAGGCAGAGGGAGAAGCGGACTCCATGCTGAGCATCCCGGAGCCTGATGTGGGACTGCATCCCAGGAACCCAGGTTCATGACCTGAACTGAAGACAGATGCTTAACCGACTGAGCCACCTAGGCTAGGCTGTGTGTGTGTTGAACCTCACCATACACCCCTAGACATACATTGTGGGGAGAGGGGCAATGATTTTTTCAGGCTTTTATTTTCTATTGCCTGATCTGACTCTTACCAGTAGCCTGTGGGTCTGCCCCTTTCCCACTACCTTTACTAGATCTGAGTATTCTTCATTTTAATTAAAAAAAAATTATTTATTTGAGAGAAAGAGGGTGCCTGCACACAAGCTGGGAGAGAGGAGCAGAGGAAGAGGGAGAGAGGATCTGAAGCAGATGGCCTGCTGAGCACAGAGCGGATTCAAGGCTTGATCTCATGACTCTGGGATCATAACTTGAGCCAAAACCAAGAGTTGGATGCTTAACCTGAGCCACCCAGGCGCCCCATCTTCATTTTAATTTTTGTCACTTTGCCATACCTGAAGCCAAAATAATGGGTTGATTATTTTTAATTTGGCTCCATGCTCAACTTGGGGCTTGAACCCATGACCCAAGATCAAGAGTCGCATGCTGTAAGCATTGAGCCAGCCAGGTGCCCTGTGGATTTTGTAAAAGTATCTATTTGTTAGAGAAGTGATTTCTAGATGTTCATTGCCTTTCATATTGGCCAGTCTTA
>RCUC01115103.1:0-14964 GCA_003697995.1 Taxidea taxus jeffersonii
ATGGGACTGAAATAAAGATGTCAGCAGGGCTATGTTCATTCCAGAGACTCAAGGAGAGAGTCTGTTCCTTGCCCTGTGAGTCTCTAAAGGCTGCCCACATTTTTTGGCTTGTGGCCACATCACTCCTACCTCTGCTTTCGTTATAACTTTTCTCTGTCCCTGCTGTCTCCTTTTTTTTTTTTTTTAAGATTTTTATTTGACAGGCAGTGAGAGAGGGAACATAAGCAGGGGGAGCGGGAGTGGCAGGTTTTCTGTTGAGCGGGAAGCCTGATGCGGGGCTTGATCCCAGGACCCTGGGGTCATGACCCCAGCTGAAGGCAGATACTTAATGACTGAGCCACCCAGGTGCCCTACTTCCTGCCTCTTTTTATAAGGGTCCTTGTTACATTGGGCCCACCTGGATAATCATGGCTAATCTCACCTTTGCACCTGCAAAGTCCTTTTGCCATGAAAGGTAATATAGTCACAAGTTTCAGGTGTGAGGATGTGGGCATCTCTGGGGTGAAATTATTCTGTCTTCCACAAGGACCTGAAACAACCCCAAGATTTACTGACATTAAAGGCACAGGCAGAGGGTGAGAGTGTGTGAAGTCAGAAGTTAGAGGAAGGAGAACAAAGAGACCATGGCTTTGAGATTGATTGGGGTGGGAGGAGATGGTAGAGAACCTCCGGAAGAGGGAGTGATTGTTCCTGTTAAATACACTAGGTTCTATAGGATAAGATCAAAAGATGACCATTGGACTTGATAACCAAGAAGGAGTTCATTCTTTCAAAAAGCAGTTACTGTGCATCTGCTTTGTGCAGGTACTGTCCTAGGTGCTGAAAATATAGTCGTTATATATATAAATATATGAAAATAGAGCAGAGCCCCTGCTGACATGCTGGTAGAGGAGAAAGGCAAGAAATCAACAGGTAAACAAATCACATAGTTATAACTGCTGGGTAAAGAGTCAAATTAGGAAATGTGAAAGAGAATGACTGGAGAGGCCCCTGAAGAGGTGACATGAGTGAAGAGTGACTCACTGAATACTGGGGATGGCATTCCAAGCATTGGAAGCAACTGGTGCAAAGGCCCTTACTTGCGTGGATCCCAGCTTGGGAGGGACAGAGAGGGGCTTGGTGTGGCTGTAGCATGAGGGCGAGAAGGGTGGTGGGGGATGAAGTTGTGAAAGCTGTGCAGATTATGGCTTTGGGCTTTCAATGCCAGATAAGGAATTTAGATTTTGTTCTCAGATTTTTTGTAGGGGGTCAAGAACGAAACAGGGAGACTGTTAAAAGAGCATTTATGGTGGGTTAGACTGGGATTGTAGTAGTTGTTATGGGTTGAATTATGTCCTTCCAAAAGATACATTGAACCCCTGGTACCTATGAATCTGACCTTAATGGGAAACAAGATCTTTGCAGATGTACTCAAGTTAGAATGGGACCATTCTCTGTTAGGGTGGGCCCTAATCCAATGTAACTGGTGTCCAATTTATAAGAGGGAAATTGGGGCAGAGATAAGGAGAGCATCATGTGACCACAGAGGCAGCGATGGGAATGCTGTAGCTTCAAGCCAAGGGACACCGAGGTCACCACCAGAAGCTAGGAAGAGACCGGGAAGAAGTCTCCCCTACAGATTACAGGGGAGCCTGGCTCTGCCAACAACTGATTCTGGAATTCCAGCCTCCAGCGCTATGAGACCATCCGTTTCTGTTTTAAGGCACCTGCTTTGTGGTAGTTTGTTATGGCAGCTTAGGAAGCTGAAAAGTAGTAGAGCCAGGGAGAGGGGGGTGCGGAGATAGAGCTGACAGGATTTGCTGATGGATGGAGAGTGGGAGGGGAAGGAAAGGGAGCAACTGAGGACAGAGTAGATTCATGGCCTGAGCAGCTGGGTGGCTGATGATTCTCTTTCCCGCGATTGCAAAGACTGTGGATAGAGCAACTTTGGGGAGCAGAATCGAGACTTGACTATGTGAGTCAGAGGCTGAGCTGGAGGTATAAATTCGAGGGTCATTAGCATATAGATGGCATTGAAATAATGAGAGTAAGTGAAGTCACCCCAGGAGAGAAAGTTTCAGGCAACCCCGAATGGCCTTGAAAATTCCTAATGTGGAGAAAAAAGTTTCTCTCTCTCTCTCTTTTTAAAAAATCCTCACTATTATTATTTTAGGATTTTCAAGTAATCTCTACACCCAACATGGGGCTTGGGGACTCACAACTCTGAGATCAAGAGTCACATGCTCTACCCACTGAGCCAGCTAGGTGCCCCCTGAAAAAAGTGCTTTCAAGTGTCAGATACTCTGGACTTTTCAGGGGTTCCAGTGGGGATGTGTGCTACTTCCCCAGACCTGCATGGTAAAGTTTAAATGTGTCTTTCTTTTACTTGGTCTGGTTTGAAACCCTGGCCAGAACATGTTGGAGCTCCCTGAATCAAGAGGCAGAATCTGTTCATCCCTCCGAATCCCTCCCGCCTTCCTTGGCCAATATTGTATTGGTCTTGGGATTGGCTTTGACTGATGAACGCAGTAGAGGTAATGCCGGGATGGTTTCAGAGAATGGGCTCTGGAGGTCTCGCAGCTTCTGCCTTGACACTCCTGAGCTGCTGCTGCTGCCTAGGAAGCCTGGGTCCCAAGACTAACGATGCGTCCTTTGGCTGTAGCCTGATGGGACCAGCAGCAGAATTGCCTGGTCAGCCCACAGAACTGGGGGAAATAATACACCATTTTTGAGTCACAAAGTTTCAGACTGGTTGGTGGCACAAAGGAGTATACTGGGTATCACTCCTGTAGTCACGTAACCAGGATAATAGGGAGGGAAATAGCTGAGTGCTATTCAGGGTCATGGAAATAAATCAGGATTTAATCTAGATATGATTAAATGGAAATCCAAAGGTCATGGAATAATACATCAATCATGAAATGATGAAATGCAGAAGGCACATCTCAGAGGCCAAATGGCATTCATTAAATCATTCCTTCAAAAAATATGTAAAGGTCTGCCTGCTACAATATGCTTGGCGGGGTGGGGGGTGGTAGGTGAAGGGTACAGGGTGAATGGGATGAGCCCTCAAAGTATTGTCACTGACTTCATGGAGTTGATCGTTGAGTGTCTAGTGAGGAAGGGCCATGGAGGTAGAGAATGTGGTTAAGGATAACAGTGACTGCGGTTGATGGACTAGGTCTTGTGCCCGTTTAGACTTCCCTGTGACCCTGTTGGGTAGGGATGATTCTTCTCCATTCTACACATGAGGAAGCTGGGCCTTGTACTGGCTGAGTAGTCTGGCCAGGATTACATGGCTGGAAAGGGGTGGGTAGGCTGCCAGGTGAGTCTAATTCTCAAGGGTCTACTCTACCCCAGGTGTCTTATTTTTCCATTAATTCCTCACCTGACTCAGAGGACTAGACTGTAGGCTGGGCTTTGGGATCCTGTAGTCAGGTGGGGTTCCTCTGTGGGTTGGCAGTTGGGATCAGGAGGCCCCCAGTTCTCTCTGCCCATGGAGAACCCAGCTGGATTCATTGGAGAGGGGTAGGCCAAGTGAAACCAAACCATCATGATTTTAATCTGTGAAATCTGGAAAGATCCCTTCTCTGTCCCTAAATAGACTTTCATAGGGAGGGCTTCCCTCCACCCCTCACCCCCAGGACATTTCCTCATTGTACCAGATTCATGGCATAGCTGTGTGGGTGGTGGGCATTAGCCGCAAGGAGGAAGATCACTTTCAGAGTCCTTACCCTTGGCCTATCAGGTCTCTCCTGGCCACACTTACCTGCCTTCTGTGGGCTCCACAGCTTGGTGATGGCAACCAGGTTTCACCAGCAAAGCTGGTTCCTGCTGTCCTAGCTTTCAAACGGTGCTGCAGGAGAGGTGGGAGCTGAGACTGAAAGAGGGCTTGCAGGTCATTTGACTCTCTCTCTCTCTTTTGTTTTTAAGATTTTTATTTGAGAGTGAGAGAGAGCAAGCACAAGTGGGGGAAGGGCAGAGGGAGAGGGAGAAGCAGACTCCCTGCTGAGCAAGAAGCCCAATGGAAGCCTTGAACCCAAGTCCCCCTCACCATCTTGATCTGAGCCAATGGCAGATGCCCAACCAACTGAGCCACCCAAGTGACCCTCATTTGACTCTTCTGGAGACAGGAGTCATGGCCAGGCAGCCCCCCTCTGCTGAAAGGAAGGACATTGTGCAGGGTCGCGGGGAGCCTGTGGCAGCTGCCTTCCCGAGAGTAGGCTGATAAGAGGGCAGAGACAGAGAAGAGGTCCTGAGCAGGGAGGCAAAAATCAGCACCTCTGGTTGGGATGCAGGCACCCAGTGCCACATCCCGGGAGACCAGAAGTGGCCATCAGTCCTGGGATCCTCCACGCCAGTACGGGCTGCTTGCCACAAGGGCCCCTTCTGGAGAACTCAGGGCTACTGGCTGTGTTCCGGCACCATGTCTGGGAGGGTGGGCCTCAGGGTCTGACAAGACACACGGGCTCAGCCTCCAGACCTCACAAAATGGGGGTCCCTTCAAAGACGGGTGCTTCTTTTTGGCTCCTGGTGTTTGTTTATAGATTCTAGGCTCTCTGAATCCCAGGACTTGAAGACGGAATGTGACCATATGTCCCTTCTTTATTTCCAGACCAGACTGTGTCTTGACTAGGATACTTAGGAAGGTTTTGAAGTTAAAAAAATTTTATTTTATTTTTTTCCTGGAGTGGCCTTGCTCTGTGATGGCTGCAAGGATAGAAGTAGAGTATGCATAGTGGGTAAGGCGGGGAAAGGTAGACCCATCCGGTGGCTCAGTGGAGGACCTCCAAACAGGGGTGGCTGTCTCCCCTTGGACAGAGCGGCCCGGCACCTTAACTGGACAGGCAGCCAGGCAGATTCTGTTGGACCTGAGTAGAGGCCAAGGCCAAACCTCAGAATAGAATATTTTCTCTTTTTCTTTTGGGAGATCTATAAACAAACACTCTTTTTAAATATTTTTTTTTTTTTAAGATTTTATTTATTTGTTAGAGAGAGATAGCGAGTACAGGCAGAGTGGCAGGCAGAGGCAGAGGAAGAAGCAGGCTCCCTACCGAGCAAGGAGCCCGATGTGGGACTCGATCCCAGGACGCTGGGATCATGACCTGAGCCGAAGGCAGCCGCTTAACCAACTGAGCCACCCAGGCATCCCCAAACACTCTTTTTATATAATAGCTACAGTTCCTTGTCTTTATGAGCAGCAGCTAATATTCATTGGACATTTACTGCGTGCCGGGAATTGTGCTGGGTATGTCCCAGAGATGATGCTGGTTCTCACACCCCGTGGTGAGGTAGACACTACCAGAATCCCTTCTGCACCAATGGTGAAACAGAGGCACAGAGAAGGTGGCTTGGCCTCAGTCCCCTGGCTGCTAAGTGGTAGACCCCGGGATTCCCTCCAGGCCTGGGCACTTACCTGCGCTGCCTCCGGCTGGTGGAGATGAAACAAGTGCCAGGTAGAGAACTGACAAAATGGAGAAAAAATCATCCGTAGTCTCTCCCTTCGCTGGGAACCACTGTTCATATTTTTCCGTGCACTTGAGTGTGTAGCTTAAAAAAATGGAGTTATAACTACTGACTCCAGACTGCTTTTTTCTTTTTACATTCTCCATTACATCTTGAACATTTTCCAATATCAAATATTTTCAACACCTTGATCTTTAATGGCTGCAAAGTATTTTATTACATAAGAATCTATAGTGTGAACAAGCTTTCCTTATTATTGGAACTCTAGGTTGTTTATAAATTTTGTTGTTCTAAAAAATGTCATGATTAGCAGCTTTGTTTGTGCATACGTTTTTGCATAGACCTCAGAAGAATGCCTGAAGGTAAATTCTTAGAAGTGGTGTTTCTACATCAAAAAGGATGTACATTTTAAAGGCCCTTGGTATTATTGCAAAGAGTAGTTTCTAGAAGGTCGGTACTAATTTCTTGTGTCACTAGCAGAGTATAGAGCACCTATTTCCTTACAACTATGCTGACAGTGGGTATTTTATTTTTAGACTTAGTTTTCACTAGAGGAAATTTACAGTCTGATTACTAATGACCTAGGACACTAGATTTGTCAGGCACATGTAGTTTTTTTTTTAATTTTAATTTTTATTTAAACATATAATGTAACCCCACCACCCTCTCCCAACCCCCCTCCCCCCAACCCCTCTCAGTTTGTTTTATGACATTAAGAGTCTCTTGGTTTGTCTCCCTCCTGATCCCATCTTGTTTCATTTATTCTTTTCCTACCCCCTTAACCCCCACCCCTGTTGCATCTCTACTTCCTCATATGATAGTTATCTTTCTTTGATTGACTTATTTCACTAAGCATAATACCCTCTAGTTCCATCCACATGATCATGAATGGCAAGATTTCATTTCTTTTGATGGCTGCATAGTATTCCATTGCATATATATACCACTTCTTCTTTATCCATTCATCTGTTGATGGACATCTAGGTTCTTTCCATAATTTGGCTGTTGTGGACATTGCTGCTATAAACATGCCCCTTCAGATCACTATGTTTGTATCTTTAGGGTAAATACCCAGTAGTGCAATTGCTGGGTCATAAGGTAGCTCCATTTTCAATTTTTTGAGGAACCTCCATGCTGTTTTCCAGAGTGGTTGCACCAGCTTGCATTCCCACCAACAGTGTAGGAGGGTTCCCCTTTCTCCACATCCTCACCAGCATCTGTCATGTCCTGACTTGTTAATTTTAGCCATTCTGACTGGTGTGAGGTGGTATCTCATTGTGGTTTTGATTTGTATTTCCCTGATGCCCAGTGATGTGGAGCACTTTTCATGTGTCTGTTGGCCATCTGGATGTCTTCTTTGCAGAAATGTCTGTTCATGTCCTCTGCCCATTTCTTGATTGGATTATTTGTTCTTTGGGTGTTGAGTTTGCTAAGCTCTTTATAGATTTTGGATACTAGCCCTTTATCTGATACGTTGTTTGCAAATATCTTCTCCCATTCTGTCAGTTGTCTTTTGGTTTTGTTGACTGTTTCCTTTGCTGTGCAAAAGCTTTTGTTCTTGATGAAGTCTCAGGCACATGTAGTTTTGTTATGAATTGTTTTTATTAGAGTATTTCCTTTTCTTGTTGATTTGGATGAGCTTTTTATATATGAAGCAATGGTATGAACTTTTTGTCCTATGTTGTAGATATTTTTCCATTTGCCATGTACTTTTGTAGTTTATGAATAGTCTTTTTTAACATAGAGAAGTTTTGCGTTTCTAGATAATCCCATCTATTAATCCTCACCTTATGAATAGTTTTTTTTTTTTTAAATATAGGGAAGTTTTACATTTCTAGATTATCCCATCTACCAATACTCGCCCTTACTGCTTTTACTTTGGGTTCCATGCCAGATAATACAGGTATCTCTGTTTAAAAAAAAATAAAATTTATTCTTTTATTCATTCTTAAGTCATTCACTCGACAAATATTTGAGAGTGTATGCTGTACCTGGCCCACCATAGGCATTAGGGCTACATAAGCAAGATGGATAAATTTCCTGTTTCTGACATTTTCCATTTCCCTGAAATTCATTTTAAGTAGAGAGAGGAGAGGTTCTGGGAAGATGCTCTTTCTTTGCAGGGTCACCTGGAGCTTAGTTGTGGTAGATTTGCCTTTCATAGGGGAAAGGGTTCAGCGGAAGATTCTTTGGTTAAGGCCAGAATTTTAAGGCTTGAAGCAGAATGGCTTTCTTCCTCAATGAAAGATCTGTTACCTAGAGGTCAGCATCCCTTGACTCAATCGGACTGTAAAATTCCAGACCAGTTGTCACAGGCCAGTTCATTCTGCGAGGACCCCTGAGGCCCTCCTTCCTAAAATTGGTCCCCTTGGGTGGCCATGGACCCTCATCCAGAACAGACCTGAGGTTTCACTGTACCTGTTGGGTGTTCCTGGTTGGCTGCTTTTGCATAATACCTCCTTCAGAGGTGACTTAGGATGGGCAAGAAAACTTGGCTTGACCCACTGAGGTCTTGCTGCCCCTGGAGCTGGTGATGACACAGCAGTTTCCTTGTTCATCTTAAAGCGGTGGCCCCTTCACATGGGTTGCTAGTAAATTCTGGTTGCTTTCTCCATGGAAGGTGACAGGCCCAGGATCCCCAGTGGCTGTTTGATAGTTATAGCTGTTTCCTTGCTAGTTCTCTAGACCTGGGTCCCTTGGCCCCTGGAATACAGCTGTTGACTTTTCCAGCTCAGGTTAGAAAAGGAGAGCAGGGTGTTGATTTCCTTCCTATTGTCCTGCCTTGGTCACTCTGTGGAGGCCTTCAGGGACCATGTGGTAGGCATCCGGGGATAAAAACAGGGCTAGTAGAGGCAGCAAGAATCTGGGTCACTGGGATTCCAGGCAGAATATTGAGACAAGGAATTCTGAGAGGCAAGTTATCATGGTACAAGGACGGAGATCCTGGGACCCATGTAGGCCTGACAGAGACCTGGGTAGGTGCTCCCGCATCCTTGATAATTGCTTTTGTTTTCTTCTCTGACTAGTTTGCTCTGTGGGGAAGGGGCTTCTCAGTGTGAGGGCAGGCCATCAGTTCCCAGTGGAGGGACATGCACCGTGCCGTGCTGGTAGACTGGTTCTCAAGGAACACTACCCCCTTGGTGTGCAGAGCTTGCTCATTTCCAGGGTGGAAATGCTCCCACCGCGGCTGACTTTGCGCTACCAGCCGTTGAACAACTGGCTCCCAGAACAAAGCTCGCGGCTCTCGGAAGCTGTCAGGAGCTGAGTCCAGCACACCACTTGCAGCACCCTTGCCTTTCCAGGCGGCTCGGTGCCCAAGTCTGAAAGAAGGGCTGCTTGCTGGACCTGGGCTCAGCGGGTATCTGAGGGGCCAATGGTCCCAGTAAGCTGCTAGCTCCTCAGGGAGGCTAGATTTCTTCCCCAGAGGGCTCATGTTCTTTCCCAGCCTCTGAGCATGGCTCCTGGCATCTCCATCTTAAATATGGAGTGACCCACGTTCCATGGCTCCCAGAGAAGGCTGAGCTCATTCCGTGTTTCCAGCACAGTACCACGAATCTGCCCCATGGCACTGATCACTCTGCCACTAACCAGCTGTGTGACCTCAGGAAGATCACTTACCCTCCTTGAGCCCCAGTGTCCTTCCCTGCAGGCTGACAGGGTTGGGATGGAGGATTTCTTAAGGTCCCTTCCAGCCCTAATAGGCCATGATTTTCAGACTCTTTGAATGACAGCAGTATTTATAGTAAATGATATTATAGTTCAAGCTGGCTCGTAATCTGTGTGAAGCTGAGAAGAACATGCAAAGTCATTTGGGAAAGGAATGTTATTTTTGAGTATTGTAGATGCTAGTAATAAAACACAAATTCCAAAAGGGAAGAAATTGGGCCACATTTCTTAGGTACAAAAGACTGACACCTTGAAAGATGATGGGGTTAATAGATTCAGCTCTGATGTTCCCTGTGGTTCCAGCTCTAGAAGAAAGGTCCCCCTGGGAAATCAACAGGAACTCTTTCAGACAGATCAACTCTAAATTATGGAGGGATTATCCGGGTTAAATCTTGCTTTCATGCTTTTTGACTGCATCTATTCTGCTTAATTACTTACTTGGTTGGCATCTCAGATTTCCTCTATTTTCGTGGAGCCTGCAGGGAATCCCTTTGATGAGATAGGGTGGTGCAGTGAAAAGGCAGTAGGATTAGCAGTCAGGAGACCCAATTTCTAACTGGTTGTAGGACTCCAACAGATCATTTCTCCAGTCTGGGTCCCAGATGCATTTATTGAAAAATGAGGGGTTTGGGAATGATGGGTGATTTGCAACCAGAGGGCATTTCAGAATGTTGCCGACTTATCTGGCCTTAGTTCACAGGTGCATTTGGGGGTTCAGGTGTGCTCAACTGGCTCTGTTTGCTGGGACTCATTACCCCCACCCCCCAACAATCCTGGCAGTTTCCTGTGTCGGCACTGGAGACATGGAGACATAGTGCTTGGGAAGGCCAGGGCTGAACTGAGTCTCACTGTCCTTTCTGCCCACATTGCACCGGCCAAGGCAGATGATATGGCCAAGCTGGATGCCTTTGGGGCAGGAATGTATGCTCCTCTTCTCAGGGGATCAACTGCAAAGTCACATGGTGACCTTGGGAATGGGGGGGTGAAGATTGGAAACAGTATGCAGTCTCCCGGGGTGAGGGCATCTCATCCGGCATTTTCTAGAACAGCTTTGAGATAAGAAACAGATTAAAGCTGATCTCGCCCCTGCCTGTATACAACACATACACAAAACACAGAATACCCAGCAGGAATAACAACAGTGACAACACACATAGGTCTCTGGGCATGCGTGGTCAATGCTGCCGGGTGGCTGGAGGCCAGGTTCTAGAGC
Source organism: Taxidea taxus jeffersonii (assembly GCA_003697995.1). Lineage (NCBI taxonomy): Eukaryota > Metazoa > Chordata > Mammalia > Carnivora > Mustelidae > Taxidea > Taxidea taxus. The sequence goes on from RCUC01115103.1 coordinate 10,325, forward strand.
TGGTAGTCTTATTTGAAAGTACTTTTAGTTCTATGAAGCTGCAATTGCACGTCTATGAAATGGAGCTGGTCACCTCCCTCTCCCTCCTCATAGGGTAGCTGGGAGGATGGAGTTGAGTAATAGCTGTGATGTTTTAAGGATGGTGCTTGGCACATGACGGGTGTTAGAAAGACAGTGGTTTCTCCTTACCTGTCTTTGAGCCCATCTCCTCCTGGCTGGATTATTAGATTGGCCTCCTCTCTCTGTCCCTGCCACGCTGCCTTCACATTCCCTCCTCATGGCCCTGCTTCCCCTCCCCACTCCCATCTCTGCCTTCAGAGGAGCCCTTGGCCTTGCAAGGTGTATCTTCTCTTCTCTCTGCAAAAACAGTGTTTTTTCCATTCATCTATTGATGGACATCTAGGTTCTTTCCATAACTTGGCTATTGTGGACATTGCTGCTATAAACATTCGGGTACACGTGCCCCTTTGGATCACTACGTTTGTATCTTTAGGGTAAATACCCAGTAGTGCAATTGCTGGGTCATAAGGTAGCTCTATTTTCAGTTTTTTGAAGAACCTCCATGCTGTTTTCCAGAGTGGTTGCACCAGCTTGCATTCCCACCAACAGTGTAGGAGAGTTCCCCTTTCTCCACATCCTCTTACAATGGAATACTATGCAGCCATCAAAAGAAATGAAATCTTACCATTTGCGACAACATGGATGGAACTAGAGTGTATTATGCTTAGCGAAATAAGTCAACTGGAGAAAGACAACTATCACATGATCTCCCTGATATGAGGAAGTGGAGATGCAATGGGGGTGGGAGTTAAGGTGGTAGGAAAAGTAAAAATGAAACAAGATGGGATCGGGAGGGAGACAAACCAAAAGAGACTCTTAATGTCATAAAACAAACTGAGGGGGGTGGGGGGAGAGGGGTTGGGAGAGGGTGGTGGGGTTACATTATATGTTTAAATAAAGTCTAAAAAAAAAAAACAAAAAACAGTGTTTTTTCCCTTTAAGGCCAGCATGCCTCTACTTTCTTTTGCTAACAGACCTCAGCTCGCAACAGACTCTCTGTCTTTACCATTTGGTATTTAACCTCGTGCGGCCTCCTCTTGCTAACTGATATCTGCTGGAAGTTTTTCAAGGACAAAGCCCGTGGCTGCCCCGTCTCTGTATGTCTTATACCGGCATATTGCAAAGAACATGGTGGGTGCTTAGTAAGTATTTGTTGGGTGATGAAAAAAAACCAATCTGCCCCCCAAAGCCGTCACCTTTATTTGTGAGATGTGACCAAGACCAGAAGATGAGCAGGGACAACAGGCCGCACAGGGGACTCAGGACACTGAGTCAGTGGGGAGGATCTGTGCCCTGAGCCTGGCCCTGGGTGATGGGAATCTCAGAAGAGGCTCCGGAGCACTGGGCCCCACTGGTAAGCTCCCGGGCTGGTGACTGGCCAGCCATTTAGACCTGCAGTTTGGCCCTCCACCACTCCTGGCCCACATGCCAGAGGAACAAGCGTGTATAGTCCACTCTTGTCGGGGTCCCTGCAAGTGCCTTCTGGGGTAATACTTGCTTTCCTGCTTCACAGACTTCATTCTGTGGGTGACCTCTTGATTAGTCATTTTCTTGAGTTAGGGAGGCCTGAGAGATTGAAGGGTAAATGGAGATTTAGGACTTAAAAAAGGGGTGGGGGTCGGGAGGGCAGGAGAAAGGAGGGAGGAGTTTTGGTAGTGCTTTTGTGCCTTCTGTGAATTAAAGATGTTTGTATCCCTTGCTCTTCTTCATCTCAGGAAAGGACGTCCCCATGCACCTAGGGGCTCAGGCCAAGAACCTAGGAGTGCTTTTCAGCACTTCCTTCCCCTGGGTTCCATGCAGTCTATCCCACTCTTCCTCCATGTTCTGTCCCTCATCTGATCACTGTCTTTCTCACGTTATGACCACCTCATTGCTGCTGACCCCTGGCTGCCACCCTTGTCCCCCTCCCCTGATCTCTCTTCAGCCGCAGCCAGAGTGAGGGCTTAAAAATCTAAGTAAAATCATGTTGCTCTCCTCAAACCCTTGTATCTTCCAATTTCACTGGCCTAAACTCCATACTCTTTGTCATGAAACAATATGGGGGCTCCACAGAAACCTAGAATTACCATATAGTCCAGCAGTTCCATTTCTGGGTATGCGAATTGTTACCAGATAAATGAAGGCATATTATACATTTTAAGAGTTGGAGCAAAAACTGAATTGAATTGGGTAGTGCCAAATAGAGTGGTTGGGAGCACTCTGATGGCAGGAGCCAGGGAAGGGACTTTTATAGCGAAGAGGTAGAAACAAAGCAAGGAAGTCATTTGATTGACTATAGCGTGAGTGTTTTCATTATTTGGGGAAGCCTCGTGGGCTGTTCGCGATGGGTTGCCCTGACGTTTTGATTTCTTGAGGCGTTACGGACTTTGGCGGTGGTCTGCTTCCTTAGGCTAGCTCCCGAGGTATTAGGCTGCCTCTGTTTAAGGAGCTTCATGTTTATTTAGTGACCCCAAAGAATTGGAGACAAGGTCTCAGAGAGCTTTTTGCACACCTGTGTTGATAGCAGCGCCGTTCACTGTCCACGCAGCCAGAGAGGAGGCAGCCACCCGCGTGTCCACTCACCGATGAATGTATACACGGAATATGGCATGGGTGCAGAATGGAATGTTCCTCAGCCTTAAAAAGGAAGGAAGTCTTGTCACATGTTCCAGTTTGGATGGACCTCGAGGACCTGAGGCTAGTGGGAAACAAAGCGGTCGCAAAAGGACAAATACTGTATGATTTCCACTTACATGATGTTCGTAGGGTAGTCAGATTCCTAGAGAGGGAAGGTAGGAAAATAGTGGTTGCCTAGGGGGACTGGGGAGCTGCTTCCTGGGTATAGAATTTCAGATTTGCAAAATGAAAAGGTCTAGAGTTGGAGAGTGGTGGCGGCTGCCCATCAGGGTGGATGGACGGAACACAGTTGTGTTTTTAAAGGTGGCTGAGGTGGTAAATCTTTACGGTAGGTGTAGGAACTTGCCAATTAAAAAGAAATCTGAACTGCCCGAGACCTGCAGGTCTCTCCTTGATCAGCCTCTGCTGAATCTTCAGCCTTGTCACGCCGGGGCCCTCCTACCTGTTGTCCTGGCACCGGCCAGCTTTCCCTGGGCTTCCCTGGCCTGGGCTTCTCTCTGAAGGGAAGTTGCAGGTCTGCTGCCTTCTCATGGTCTGAACTCCACTCCATTGTCTCTTCCTCCCTACTCCTGCTTTTCCACCAGTTACTGTTTATAACTTGACCCCCCCCCCCCCGCTTTTGGGCCTTTTTAGTACTTTTCTGTAGATTGAATTTTGTCTGCTTCCGACTTGTTGCTTTGACTAGTCTAGCCGGAGACTGGAAGAGTATTTGCCACAGGCACGTGCTCATTAGCCGGCCATTCAGGGGTGGTCTCTGGTGCGTGTACCTGGTGGACTGTTAAGAGAACAGTGCTCGGGGCCCCTGAGTGGCTCAATGGGTTAAAGCCTCTGCCCTTGGCTCAGGTCATGGTCCTGGGATTGAGCCCTGCCTGCATCGGGCTCCCTGCTCAGTTGGGAGCGTGCTTCCTCCTCCTCTCCCTCTGCCTGCCTCTCTGCCTACTTGTGATCTCTGTCAAATAAATAAATAAAATCTTTTAAAAGAAGAAAAAGAAGACAGTGCTCTCCGTGGTCTTCCTGGTTGTGGGTCTGAGTTATGCTGGACCAGCCATGATCTCTGGGCCGGGCTGCTTGTGCTCAGTGATGGAAACTGGCTGGATGTGGGATTAATAAAATTAATTAGCCTTCATGGGGATTAAATTATTAACCTTGAACTGAACATATTTTTATTGGATTTCTCTTATGCTTGAGGCATTAGGGAAGGGGAAAAGAGTTATAAAGATGAAGGAGACACAGGATATGTCTCAAAGAGCTTCTAGTCTGACAAGATTAAGACCAGAGTAACCAAGCCATGATGAATGGAAGGAGGTGGCGCGTGGTATGAGAGAGGGGACGGACGTTACTTAGAGCCCCAGGGCTCCACCAAAAGGGTCTGTTGGGCCGGGTCTGGAAAGGTGGAGGGGTTCTGATATGTGGGGAATGCGCGTGGACCTTGATGGAAGAGCAAAGCCAGAGCTATGGATCAGGGCATGGCGAGTAGGGCTGGTTCCTGGGGTGACTTGGCAGAGTTGGTCAGTTGGAGTCATAAATCAAAGAGCCTTCAGTGTGCATTTGTGGTGTGGCTGTTCTTCTGTGTAGTCCTGAGGGAAACAGTGGCTTCTTAGCAGAAGAGTGAAGAGATCAAAGCTGAGTTTGAAGAGTACTTGATGACCATGGGTGGGTGGCCTGGGCAGGTCGGGAGGCTGGGAGTAGAGGCACCAGTTACACCTGGAGGCTCTTCCAGTGGAATAGGTGGAAGGCAGTGCAGGCCTGAATATGGGCAATTAGGAGAAGGGGAGTGATATTTCTGAAGTGTGTCAAGTGTGTGTGTGAGAGGGGGGGAGTGTATGTGTGTGAGAGAGAGGTGGGGGTGTGTATGTGTGTGTGAGAGAGGTGGGGTTATGTATGTGTGTGTGAGAGAAATGGGTGTGTGTGTGAGAGAGAGAGAGGTAGGGGTATATATGTGTGTGTGAGAGAAATGGGTGTGT
>RCUC01115106.1:0-11614 GCA_003697995.1 Taxidea taxus jeffersonii
CTCCTTGCAGGAGATGTGTGGTTGACCTCCTCATTAACACTGCTGGGAATTTCTGAAGCAGGATGCTCCAGCTGTCCATTCCTTTTTTCTTTGAGGATACACCTGGCTGCTTGACACAACCCCAAATCCTGTCCACCGCAAAGGTTTTCATTTTGATAGTAGCATCCTCAAGAAAAGAATCAGTCAGAACAAGACAGATGTAGAATCCCTCCATTCTTAGGACTATTTCTCCCAAACAGTTTTGCCCCAAGGTCTTACATGCAAACTTTTGCAGATATCTAACTTGCAACTTCCGCCACATTCCACCTCGTAAAAAATTTGGCTCTCAAAGGATAGGTGACAGTTTATTACAAACAGGCTGTTTTGTGTTCCATATTCATCTCCTATTTATGACTTTCTCATCCAAATTGCTGAATCCTCAAATCAAAACACAAACCAGGCTGCAAGCTCAAATTGGCATCTGCAGATCAAGCTGTGCACTTTCTGCTGTGTGCCTGCCCCCAGGACCTCTCAGAGACCTGTCATTGTCATTCATATGGGTGTAAACAGCTCTCCAGATCCTGTGGCAGAGCCAGATACACTTCTAGGTATCTTTCTTTAAGATTTTTAATCTTGTTGTTCAAGATGTGTCCTTCCGGCACACCTGAAAGAGCAACCCAAAACTCCAAACAAGAATGGGGGAAGTTAGTTCAGCTCCCTGACTTTGCACTAAGTCTGGGAAGATTTGTGGGCTTGTCAGGAGGGATTTGTTGCAAAACCCAAGTGAATCCTGGAGTGGGGATGGATATTAAGTAGGAAGAGGCAGAGCAGGATGAAAAGGAAACATCACGGAACATGTAGAGGTACTTTGAGCCAGCAGGGTGTCCTGACTTCAAATTATCATCTTGTGCAACATTAAACTTCTGGCTTTGGATAATAAACTATAGTACAAACTCCTTTTATAACAAAATAAGCCAAAGACACCAGAATTTGAAGTGGATTTGAAGTAACATTTTCACCCCTAGAAAAATAAAATTTATCCAACACCTACTAAATTTTTTTCTCCTGCAAATTAAACATCATCCATCCTTATCCCACTGCCTTGAAATCTCAAGGTTATCTTTAGTTTGCCCTTACTATGCCCCAGTCCCATATCATGTCTGCCACAAATTTCCATCATTTTTTTCTACAAAACATTGGTCCCATATGACCCAAAGCTCTGGGTTGACAACATGGCTCTGGTAACTTTTTGACCTTTTGTAACATTTGTTGCCTTCATTAATTCTTCCGAAAATGAATTACCTCCTGTCTATCAGTCACCCAGGTTCAAGAACTTAGAGGTGCCTGACTTCATTGCTTTACTCGTCCTCTTGTTCTCTCGTATTATTAAGATCCCTCCTTTGTTTTCATTACCCTCACTACTCCCTCATCAGAGGCTTTGCACCTGATTTTCTTCTCTAGCTGCCTTGATATTGCCTGGAGACAGTAAAATTTCTGCCAAGTGTTTTCTTTTTATTCTCTTCTTTAAAAAAAGATATAATGTTTAATATTTTTACCTGCTAATAATAAAAATATCTGCTATTTATTGAGTATCTACTATATCCCAGGCAATTTGCTAACACATCATACAAACCAGTTCAGCAGATCTGATATTGAGACTTGGGAATCTGCATTTTTAGCAAGCATCCCAGTGTAAATCACTCATCTACATGAACTGCTATATACTGTGGCCAACTCTGAAATACCTATTTCAAAACATGGAGGTAAGCAATTGATGGGGTCTTTGCAACATTTATATTGTTCTGGCTTAGTTGTTTGCTCTAAACAAGAATGTATTTTATACTTTGGTTTTTAAAATTTCTTGGCTTCATACCCCAGCTTTGCTTTTTCAATATTCCTTCTTCCTGATCCACCATTACTAAAGAATGGGAGTTGACACTAATGGTTGCCTTGCAAATAAATATAGGGGTACATTTTGGCCTAAAATGCACAATGGAAAGATTTATAATCATACTACCTTAGGACTGGAAAAGCTTTTAAAGATCACATGGTATTAGAATTTTAGGGGTAGAATTTCTCATTAAAAAAAAAAAAATGTTGGTCATTTGTATGGAACCAGAAGAGATCCCGAATTGCTAAGGAAATATTGAAAAAGAAAAACAAAACTGGGACATTAGTTGCCTGATTACAAGCTTTACTACAAAGCTGTGATCATCAAGACATCATGGTACTGGCACAAAAACAGGCACATAGACCAGTGGAACAGACTAGAGAACCCAGATATGGACCCTCAACTCTATGGTCAAATAATCTTTGACAAAGCAGGGAAAAAAATATACAGTGGAAAAAAGACACTCTTTTCAATAAACAGTGCTGGGAAAATTGGACAGTTGTGTATAGAATAAAACTCAACCATTCTCTTACACCATACACAAAGATAAACTCGAAACGGATAGAAGACCCCAATGTGAGGCAGGAATCTATCAAAATCCTAGAGGAAAACATAGGCAGTAACCTCTTCGACATTGGCCATGGTCACTTCTTTCAAGACATGTCTCCAAAGGCAAAGGAAACAAAAGCGAAAATGAACTTTTGGGACTTCATCAAGATCAAAAGCCTGGGCACAGCAAAGGAAACAGTCAACAAAACAAAGAGGTAACCCACTGAGTGGGAGGAGATATTCGCAAATGATAGTACAGACAAAGGGCTCATATCCAAGATCTGTAAAGAACTCCTTAAACTCAACAAACACAAAACAGATAATCACATAAAAAAAATGGGCAGAAGACATGAGCAGACACTTCTCCAAAGAAGACATACAAATGGCTAACAGGCACATGAAAAAATGTTTATCATCATTAGCCATCAGAAAGATTCAAATCAAAACCACATTGGATACCAACTTATACCAGTTAGAACAGCCAAAATCAACAAGACAGTAAACAAGATGTGTTGGAGAATATGTGGAGAAAGAGAACCCTCTTACACTGTTGGTGGGAATGCAAGTTGATGGAGCCTCTTTGGAAAACAGTGTGGAGATTCCTTAAGAAATTAAAAGTAGAGCTTCCCTATGACCCTGCAATTGCACTACTGGGTATTTGCCCCGAAGATACAGATGTAGTGAAAAGAAGGGCCAATATACCCCAATGTTCATAGCAGCAATGACCACAGTCGCCAAACTGTGGAAAGAACCAAGATGCCCTTCAATGGACAAATGGATAAAGAAGATATGGTCCATATATACAATGGAGTGTTATACCTCCATCAGAAAGGATAAATACTCAACTTTTGTATCAACATGGACAGGACTGGAGGAAGTTATGCTGAGAGAAATAAGTCAAGCAGAGAGAGTCAATTATCATATGGTTTCACTTACTTGTAGAGCATAAGGAATAACACCGAGGACATTGGGAGATGGAGAGGAGAAGTGAGTTGAGGGAAATCAGAGAGAGAGACAAACCATGAGAGACTGTGGACTTTGAGAAGCAAACTGAGCGTTTTGGAAGGGAGGAGCATGGGGGATGGGTGAGCCTAGTGGTGGGTATTATGGAGGGCACATATTGCACAGAGCACTGAGTGTGGTGCATAAACAATGACTCTTGGAACACTGAAAAAAAATTAAATTAAATTAAAAAAAAAGTTGGTCAGAATATCCATGTATGTGTGATATAAATATGATGGGCAGCCTAATGAAGAGCAGTGTAGGTACTAAGCTGTCAACAGGTACTATGAAAACAAGGGAGGGATAGTGTGCCTGGCAAGGATTGAAGTTGAGTGCAAGAGTGAGACTTGCTTTGGCCAATAACATGTGAACTGAAGGAAGTGGTGTCAGTTTTGGTTAGCGGCTTTAATTACCATGTGTGATTTTTTCCATTCTCTCTTTTCCTGGGTCAACAATCATGGAAATATATGACAAAATGGAACTTCCATCAGTGTGGGCCCTGAATGACTAGAATAAACAGACTTCTTTTGTTGGTACATATTTAAGGCACTGGAATTAGGAGGTTGTCACCTTATGAAAATTATTTCTTATCCTGACCAATATGCTATTCTTCTTCCAGTTTTTAGTCCAGACCATTCACTGATAGTAACAGGATGAGGATGATAATGAGAACAACATTTACTGACAGTATACCATGGTCCCAGCACTGTGCTGAGTGCTTTACAGGTTTTATATCATTTAACCTTTATACAAAAATTATGAGAAAATGCTGTATGAGCCTCCTTTTATACATAAGAACATTGAGATGAAAAATGTTTAAAGTAGAAGTGTAAGATTATATGAAAATTAAGTTTGAAAGCAGACTCAAATTCAAACATTTTGATTTCAGAGCTTTCCTTCTTAACCATTAAATTGCTTCTGCTACTTCATAGGCCAAGAATGCTAATTCTCCAAAATATAGTCTACATAATACTAGTTTTATAGAATATTAACTGTCATTGCTTAAGAAGTGGATTTGAATCTTATTTTAAATATGTTTATGAAACATTGACTAAAATGAAATAAAGAAGATTTTAAAATGTCAGACCCTCTTGATAATTTTTGGATCTGCCTGATCCTTGAAAATCTCTGCTTGAACTTGCTTTCATTCTCATGTTTCAGGCCCCAGGTTTCTTGTTCCACATCTACACACCTGTTTATAGTCCTATGAGGAGTAGTAATCCTATCCACTCCCTCACTGTTGACTTGAACTTCAACATGCCACTTGATTTTCCATTTTGTTGGCTTCTTGGACCAGGGAATCTCCTGTTTGGGCTAAGAGTTCTCAAGAAGAACTTTCTGCTGCACAATTTCTAGGTCCTTTGTTTATTATTCAACCCCACTCACTGGTATATAGAGATATATAATGCAACAAGAATTTTTGCTGCTCTTCTTTCCAGTTATTTTCCTTTATGTATTCCCAGAAGCTTCTCTCATTGGTGTTCTTTCCATTGAGATCATTAAATTTTCCAAGTTTTAATCACTTCCTTCTTCATATTCCATTTAAAACTCTTTAAAGTGTGCCAGTTAGTCTTTAATTAAATAGTGTCTTCCCTATTTTTGTGAGCTATCAGTGATTAAAAAACCTGATAGTGGCAGTTGGAATTTTATGAATGGATTATATAAAGTCTAAGGTCATTCAGTACTTTTCCAGTAAGAAATTCGAAAGATTTATTTAATCTTTAGAAAGTCAATATTCTTTAGAAAGACCAGTCTTAGCTGTAGTGCTACACCAAGAAGCTTTGGGATAGTCCAGGAGGAATATATAACTTATAAAGTTCTTAGATGTGGGACCTAGAGAACTAGAAGGAATCTGATGGAATAAAAAAGAGAACCTTCGCAAGGCCTGGGATCTATAGGACAATTCAAGTTTTTCTATCTCTGTAAGAATTTGGCAAATGCTATCAAATTTTTCCTCATGAAACTACTCTTACCTCCATCCATATTATATGTTGCTCCTTTCAGACATTTGAGATCCATCTATTTGCCCCTTTGGTGAAGAATGCCTGATAAAGGAGGTAAGGATGATATAAATTGTGTAAATGAATGTGAATATCATGAGCACATTGTTCTCCAGAAATGGTGAAATGAGGCCAGACTATATAACACCTTCTACTAGAAAGGACTGAAAATCTTGTGCTTTTCCCCATCTGTATCTAGCAATCGAGATATTTTAAGCCATATTGGGGTATATGAAACAGGCAAGTCAATGTTTGAGGGCTATCATTCTTAAGGTAACACTTTTAAAAAATAATTTGGCAAAACCATGTGAGTAGTAATGTATTTTTACAATTCTGAACCAAATGATCAACTAATGTGAAATATTAATTCCCTCCCATTGAAATTATGTTCATTATAAATACCATCAAAAGAATATATCTGGGTTAAATGTAAACATCACAATACTTTTCTAGTTTTGCAATTTGAAATAGGCACTTTTCTGCCATTGAAAATCACTGATTATTCAGAGCTAGTTATAAAGAGCAAAATATCTATGTGATTGCATGGTTTCGATTACCATCATCATAATGCTGCGCACAAAGGCTGATTACCTTCCATTTTACACTTCTTGTTAAAACTGGGTTAATAAGAGACTTTGAAAGGATATTCTCCTCCCCCCTGCATGGAGTTTTTCATGGAAATGCAATGCAATAATTAAAATTATTTTATTACTGAAGAAAGGATTAGCCTATTGTACAATTTCATGGTGGTTGACAATACCTTATCATTAATGTATTTATTGATTAAAACACCTGTTTATATGAAGCAAATTTAGTTGATTTATATATGTCTAATCATGATTTCAGTGAGACTTCCGTCCAACACTTTAGACCTACATTCAACTTAAGGCTGAGAGGTTCTGGGGCACCTGGGTGACTCAGTTGATTAAGTGTCTGCCTTTGGCTCAGGTCATGATCTCTGGGTCCTGGGATGGAGCCCCATGTTAGCAGACTCCCTTTAAGCAGGGAGTCTGCTTCTCCCTCTCCCTCTGTCTTTCCCCAGGCTTGTGCTCTTTCTCTCTCTCTCTCTCACTAACTCTCTCTCGCAATAAGTAAATAAAAATATTTAAAAAAAAAAGACTGATAGGTTTAAGGCTATTCTCTCTATATATTATCAGTGATAATAAATTAGAGCTATTTCATTTCATGTGTAGCTTTGTAGGAAACATATGTTATTTGGGGTAGCTTTTTTTTTTAGAAGTAGTGACTTTCTCATTTTAATAAATATTATTTTCTTTTTCATAAACAATCAATAAGCAGAAAAAAGAGTAAGGAGCAAGAAACATAGCTGGTATAAGTAATACGTTTCTTGAAAGATAGAGAACCAGACTAGGGAGAAGAGTGGGCAGTGGAATCAGAGGTGAATTTTTAATTGTCAACCTTGGATTGATTAAGTTCTTTCCTTTAGCCATGCCATAATCCCCCTATATGTAAAACAAGTGACTAAGACTTGTTACTACAAAAACTCCCCACTCTTAAGAGCAATAAGATCCACAGAATGGAAAAAGTACAGAAATGGGAGAGAAAGAAAAGAAGAAATTTTCACATTTAATTACTATCTCTTAGTATATAAGAAAAATCATAACATGCTTTTGACTTTAATGTGTATACCTAAATTGCTTATTATGGGAAATAATATGAGGTAATTGAGAGTTAGAAGAGCAAGAGGTCTGTATTTCTTTTGGAAATTTTTTAAAGATTTTATTATTTATTTGAGAGAGAGAGAAAGCACAAGTAGGAGTCAGAGAGACTTCCTGCTGAGCAGGGAATCCAATGCAGGACTCTATCCCAGAACCCTGGGCTCATGACCTGAGTGGAAGGCAGATACTTAACTGAGTGAGCCACCCAGGCACCCCTTGAAAATTTTTCTTATTATGATTTGACTTATGAAATTAGATTTGTAATTGGAAACAAATGAAATCTTTGAATAGTTATGAATGTTCAAGGAGTTATAACTGGATCAATGTGATCTGTTGTTTTAGTCAGTTTAGGCTGCTACAACAAATACCATAGACTTGGTTGTTTAAACAACAAACATTTCTCACAGTTCTGAAGGCTGGGCATCTGAAATTAAGGTATCAGCAGATTTGGTACCCGGTGGGAACATTTTCCCTGGTTTGCAGATGTCTGCTGTACATGGCAGGGAGAACAAGGGCTCTGGGCTCCTCTTCTATGAGGACACTAATCTCATCATGGGAACTCCATCCTCATAAGTTCATCTAAACCTAATTACCCACCATCTCCCAATACTATCACATTAGGGCTTAGGGATGCCACATATGAATTGGGGGAGGAGGCATAAGCATTTAATTCATATCATCTGTTAATACTATTTTCTTATTGTTGTTGTTATTCATAGGATGCTTACCTATGGAAACCTGCAAAGCCCTAATTGTTCACCTGGTGGCAGCTATCTGCAGGTGTAACATTAATCTTATTAGAGATCTCTTACATGCTGCTTCTGTGGCACATTTACCAGGCCCACAATAATGAACTAGTCTTATTGAATAATGTTGAGGATGGGACAGAAATGTTGTTATTCACTACAAAAGCCTAATAGTATTAGGTGCATACTCAAGTGATACAGACTATAATCTATATTTTTATTTCATTTTGTTCTGGGGGCAAAGAGACCTAGAAAATTTATGGTATTCTACACTAGCTGGAGAAGAAGAAGGGAGAAGAGGGGCAATATATTCTTGAAATGATAATGATTGATGGAAGTATTTCATCTGCAAAGGCATGTAGAAGTTTTTCAGAATTAATATCCATTCAATATGTCAGTAGACTTAAAAATGTTTGTCTATTCACTCAATCTACATGTATGACTCTATCCTAAGGAAAGAGTCTGAAACACCAAATAAGCTTTATATTTAATATTAGTGGCAGCACTATTTATTAAAAAAAATACACTGGGAACAATAATTATATAATTATGGGTAAATGGATGGGTTAGGAGTTGCAGATATTTGATGTAATAATATGCATAATCATAATAATATAAATCATGATATTAAAGATAGGGGAAATGATTACAAAATAACTTTAGGTGAAAACAATAGATAGTTGTAAAAATGGTAACATGATCAAATGCAAACCCTGGCAGAGAAGAGCAGTGGAGAGTTGTGCACCTTCATGTTGGCACTGATCATGTTTGGGAGGTGGGATGACAGAGGATTGGCTGGTGAGACTTATTTCTAGTCTTCTGCATTTTCTGTAATAACATTCGTTTCAATTAAGTTGAAAATATAAACATCCCATTTAGTCTTTTATTTCACTCTCTCCAGATCTCAGGTAGCAAAGGTCAATTTTAAACTCTAGCCCCTCTGCAAAGGTTCTTTCCCAGCCTCAGAATCCTCACTGACATCCTCCTTAAGCAGCTAGTTCTGCCAGCTTTTTCCCACCACCAGCCTCTTACTCAGTACGTCTGATACCCCTTCATCTGGGAGCTGAGGGAAATCAGATTAGAACCCCCTGTTCCTGAGCCTGTGCCCTCCTCCCCAGAGCCCCAGCAGTGCCTTTCTTCCCTCCTTTCTTGATTTCCCTTCTGAATCTTCCCTACATTCTCATTCCAAGGCCAGATGGTTGATTTTCTGAAGCATTCACTTTTCTCCTCTGCTGACTTATAACTGTTGAAAACCCATCATCCACACCTCCCTGGTAACCAGGTTTCTGCCACAGCAGGCTGCCTGGTGGGATTTGGCAAGTGTGGAGAGGGTGGGGAAAGAGAAACTGTCCAAAGGGAAATGGGCCAATATACTACTTTCTCCTCGGTTTTACTTCATTCATTTGGAACACTTGGAAAGCATAGGGAGCGCTTAATGAGGACCCATTAAAGGGAAAGCTGCGTTGTTTAAAGTGCCATCAGTTCTGCTAAGCCTGGTTCAGCAATTCAGAATTTGATAAGTAGCTTTTTAGTTTTTGCCTCAAAAATAGATATCGCTTATGTTAAAATAAATAACTTATAGATTAAAAGCTTCATAGGTATTTATTTCCCATGGGCTTAGGCAGAGTTGTAGCTGCTAATTTGCTTTGACTACTGGTGAAACTGGAAAATGTGAAAAAGAAGCATCAAGTCCTTCAATATAAAGGAAAGTGAAAATTGTGCCTCATGCATTGGATTTGGTTTCAAAATATCCAAAAATAAATTGAATCTGCTCTGAGTAAGTCACTGTTCAAGGAATGGTGAATGGCAAAAGTGGATAATTACAGAATCTATGTCCTCAAAAACATTACAATACAACAGGAGAAAAATATACATGGCAAGTTAAATAAAATTATTCTATTAAAAAAGTGTGACCGTATAGGCCAGATATTTTCTAAAGCCTGGCATAGAGTAGTGGCTCAACAAGTTCACTTTCCCTTACACGTGTGTCCCAAACAGAGTTTCAATTAGGATGTTTTTACCTTCAGTTAAGTAGTTCTACAATAAGAAAAATTCACTATTTCTTAAAACAAGAAGTCTGGAAGGAAAGCAATTCTTTATATGGTAGATCAGTCAGTATCTGGACAGGAAAATATAAATCATTCTGTATTTTTCAGTCAGAGAGACTTTAATGTAAGAAATTGGTCACCAAGGTATTGGAAAGACTAGAGAAGCAAAAGGGTGACCTCTTGGGTGTTCTTGCAGATGAGGCTGCTGGAACACCACTACTGCTGTTGGACTATTGTTGCTACCGCCAAGTCAGGAGTCTGGAGTTTGTGGACCGCTTGGATGTTGCTGGAATCACGAGCCATTTTCGTGTGCTTGCTGTTGTTTGTATAGAAAATATTTGCCTGTAGTATCCCACTGCTTAAATGCTAAAGCCAAAAACAGACAGAATGACTTCTGTTTTCTTTTTTTCCTTCCACCCAGTCTTTGCAAATGTCTTACCATTGACAGAAGCTACCAAAAACCAGCTGGCAAGGGAGCCTGGGAAATGCTGTTTCTAGGTGCTTTTCCCCCAGCTATAAAGAGAACAGCTCAGAAAAACTGGAATGGGATTAAGTAACAACAGAAAGTATCTGGTTGAGTAGGATAGTCAGCAGTTCAGTAACATCATGAAGGTCAAATGTCCTTTTGTCTTTCCTCTCTCCATCCTCAGAGATAAATGGCTTTTCCCTTAGGTTGGATTCCTTAAACACTTGAATGTTAAAGACAATATTCAAAGGCAGAAAAAGGAGATATCCTTTTCTTGTGTTCTTTTTAGAAGAATGAGATAAACTCCCAGTTGACTTGTTCACCCATGTGATGGGTTAGAAAATGCCACATAATCTTTCTTAAACAAATTACCAACAAGGGTTAAAAAATGAATGCTCTACTTTATCTAATAAACAGCAATTATATGGCATCCTATTATCTTGTGATAAAAAGATTAATTTGGTAAATATACACTTTTAAAATATACTACAAAATATTTGTAATCCTGTTTTTCATTTCTTTATTTTTTTATTATTATACATTGGTATTATGTCATCATATACACAAAAAGCAGAAGTGGTCTGGCCTCTCTCAGACTCCGAGAGGCTCTGTGGGGAGGATGGACTACCCCAGGGAGACTTCATGGAAAAGGAGGATGGTTGGGCATATCCCAAGCTACTCTGGCCAATGATATGATTTAACCAGTAGAAACAGAATAAATCTACCAGTAGAGAACGAACAAAGCCAAATGAGTCTCTGGAAATCATGAAATACCTTTAATGATTTGGTTGCTCACCCTGAGTTCTGGCGTTATTTTGGCAAAATGAATAAGAAGGAATCACAGAGTGAGCTCTTTCGTGCCAATAATGAATGCAATGGAAATTGACTCCTTTCCATTCCAGCTGTAGCGGCAGGAGTAGGTTTTGCTGCCAACAAAAAGCTTCATCACAGTTTAGAGTTGAAATACTGGTCAAATCAAAGGGCAGGGGGCAGCATTTAGTACAGACACTACATGTCAAATTGCCAATCTCATGCCCGAAGCTTTGCTCCCTGTGTCACAAAAACCTCCTTGGAGATTGTTTACCTTCCTCCAGCCCTTTGCCTAATCAACTCTCCACCAACACTCTGTAATATTAGCAATTATCATCTGTACATTAATTTGTAAAGTGATTTTCCTTTTACATGGTCTTATTGAATCCCTGCAGCTATTCAGTGAGCTGGCTTTTTACATAGAAATCAAATTCAGAGATGTAA
>RCUC01115108.1:0-36033 GCA_003697995.1 Taxidea taxus jeffersonii
AATGTGCTATTCTACATCCCAGTTTGTGTGATCAGCCAATTCAAAACAACTGCAACTGATTGTTGGAATACATTGTTACAGAAGCTTGTGTTTCTCATGATTGAAGTAACTTTAGAAGCCACTAGATAGAAGAAATCTTGTATAGATTTTCTGATTGCATTTAAATAGAGGCTTGCAGCAGCAGCTTTTAATTAACACAGAAAAGCAGGATCCTAATAACTTGAGATCTTAAGTCATCACTTTTGATTTTGTAGTAATTTGTGCTTTAAAATAGTTATCTATATTGCACTGCTTATGTTATTCTTTATAATTCCACTCATAGCTTGATTCATACTAATATTTTTCCTGCCTAGTTTTGTTTTATTTAACTGTCTACAAAAATAGTTGAGTACTTTTTTCAGTTGATGTACTGATTTAGTTTGATTTGCTGTTATACAGCATCTGACAGGAACTATACCTTGGAAGATCAGATTGTAATTCTCAATTCTATGTTGCATTTGGTCTGAAGAGATAAAATTTTTGCTTTGGGGAACATTGTTTTATAATTATTGTCAATACCTTTCTCTAAAATGAAAATGTTTTTCTAACTAAAACATATCACTTGTGCAGGTCTTTAAGTTAGATTCTAAAAATTGATAGTATTGACCTACTAATTTCCAAGATTTCTCTTTTGGCCACTGATCTACATAGAGTTGAGTGTTAATTCTGCATGGCTCTTGTTTTGGTTTTGTTTTTTAACTTGAGCTGACTTCTTTAACTCTCATAGTTGTGAGTTTCAAATGGCAAGAAAATGCATCTTTTCTATATATGTATCACAGTAGGGTATAGCATGTTTATGACTCTGGTTTCTTTCTATTCAGATGGCTTTATACCATTACTGTTAACAATATTTTAGCTTGGCTTGTGCAACATTGCCACATAGAGTAGAGTAGAAGGTTCAAAATTTGATAGCTTACAGAGGTAAACAGTAAAAGATACCCAAAGTCCATTTAGAATTTTGTGTGTTGTATATTGCTATTTTTGTGATGTGTGGCCTTTTCTGTAATTTCTCTTCTAAATAAAATATTAAACATCCAGCAAACACAAAATCTGCCTCATTTGAGAAGAAATTTCAGAATTCTAATTAATAGTAGCCTTTAGAATGTTTTGTACTTTCATATTTGTCAAGGTAGTGTCAACTCTTACCAAGGTAGGTTCTTGGTAAACCCAGTAACTATTCAGTGCTGTTTGTACTGAGCAAAGCAGTGCTTAACATAGTACTTCCCATTATTGATTAATACAGTAATGAACGTTTGGCATTGTGATAGCTGTTTGGATAACAAATAATAGGTAATGATTATAAGATTGTTTGGAATATCTTGAAGCAAATAACCCACAATGAAGTCTTTCTAAATTATTCTTCTTGATGATAAAAGTGATAGATGTTTATGATAATCTGGGTGATTGATTCTTTAGAGACTTTGACCACAAACCTACTTTAGGGATGATTGAGTCTTGAGTTCCCAAGTTATACAATCTTAATCTGTTACATATTTTAAGTTAGTTATTGTCTTTAAATTCAGTAAATTGCATTTTTAAAATATCTGTTATAAGCTATTTGAGTTTTAAGAAAGGTGCTATTTAAGAAAGGTTTTCTAATAATTTAAAAAAAAAAATCCTAAGTAAAAATACTTACATGTTGTCTAATCATAGAGCTGTATCTACTAAGAATTATAGACAACTGTAGGGGGAAAATTTTAGCAATTCTATAAGTAGTATTCTCCTGTTCTGGTTATCAAAAGAGCAACTCCATGCTAAGCATTTATAGACATGTAAAAACTTAGTTTTTACAGTAGAACAGATAATGGTGGAGAAATTAAGATGAAGGATGACAATCAGCTAGATGTTACTTTCAGAATAAAAACATTTAGAAAATAAATAGCGGTAACTGTACCTTGTCTGCCTTTGCATTTGAAGTAGCACATAGCTCACACAGTTCTTTTATTGCATTTTTAATAGTTGTGCCGCCTTTAGCTTTTTACTTTGAATATACTCTTTCCTGAAAGCCAGCTCTTTCCTGTCAAATTGATTTATAGTTAAGCCTGAGCTTATGGTTTACCTCAAACTATCTTTGACTTAATACCCTCCAAAGATATCAAATTGGTTTATTTTATTGTTTGCCAATATCTGAGATTTTTTTTTCATGATTATTTCAGTCTTTTTGGGGGATAAACCATCTGCCACAGAAATTGACACTATAGAGAGATTAATGTTGATGAGCCGTAGAGGATCTACTGGGTTGCTTTAAAATATTTAAAAATTACAGTTAATGAGTTCATAGAGCATTGTAATTTCTAATAGAGTTCCTTAAAGCCCTCACAGAAGTTTCAAAGAATTTCCATAAGTGTGATACTGATTCATACTGGCTTTGCTGAATGTTCTTTGATTCTTGTACCCAGTGAAAGGTATGAAACTGAGAAGTAAACATTTCTTAATGTTATGGACAGGAACACATTGGGTTTCTGGTATTTTGAGTAGGGATACTAAAGGAAAATTCTTAATTCGTTTTCAAGTTAGTATATGGGATAAGTTAGTATTTTTTTTTAATAGCTCACTGTGCTTAGTCCAGGTGGCAGTTGTTTTTCATAATACTTTGAACCTTTTATAGTAAATTTCTGTAGAAACTTGTTCCCTTTACCTTCACCAGGAGGTACTTTAAATATATACCATATATTGTTGATTGTTACGAAGAAACATAAAATGGGTATTTTCCTGTCTTCCTTTGGTCATGTTTATTATAATTACTCAGCTTAGTATTCATACATTTACAGTTGAATAAACTCTGAGGATTGTAGATTTATAACCTGTTTGTTGTGAAAAGATGTTTTGTTACAATACTTGTGTTAAAAATTGATAAACTCCAGGAAGTGCAGCATTGGCTGACACCTGCCCATAGCGGGTTTCCCAGCTACCTTTAAAGGATTCAGACAAGTGTAAACTCTGGCCTATGGTGTGACACAAGAAGTAAATATTAAAAGAAAAACAACATAAATAAAAATCCATCAGCGAGGTTGGAGAAGGGAGTTGTTGAAGGGTTTTGTTTTTAAGTCTAGGAGGAAGTCGTGGGGTTGTGTTTCTTTCTTCTTTTTTTTTTTTAATACAAATTCCTATGTTACCAAAAGCCCATGCTGTAGATTTTTTTGTTTTGTGTGTTTCTAGTACTTTGAAGGATTGATAAATGAATTGGTTATTTGTATGTGGGGATGTTAAAAGTTGTGGCTGCTCTCTCTGTGGAAGGGAAAAATTCAAATGAAGTTAATGGACTTCTTTTCCTAGCTCAAAAGTCACTGTGATGTATATTTTTTTAATGAAATTTAGGAATAAAGCTGTTGTCACAATTGTATAATTAGTTTCAAAATGCTGCTTCTCTTATCATTAGTCTAATAACTGTTAAAACTGTTTTCTGCAAACTGCATTTTACAGAACTTAAACTACCAACTTTTATAGTTAAACATTGTATTAAATAAACTATAACAGTTTGTTTTGTATTTTTAAAATTATTGTTGTATTAGTTATTCAACCTTTATTTTTATTAAAAGCTAAATAATGAAGATAAATCAACTAAAATACACTTTTATTTTACCCTTGGGGATATAGAATTTGTATTAGGAAAAACTGAGCAAAGAGTTTAACAATACTGAACTTCTTTAGGAATTTAGTCAGCAGTGATGATTTCCAGAAGGTTTGGAGATAAATTCTAGTGTAAATGTTAAATCATAATGTTTCAGATTACAATGTGTCTTTTGCCTCAGCAAACCTAAAGTTAGATTTGGAATTTGCATTACTGTCTACTGGAATGCTACCATTTGCTTTTTAGTTCCTCCAAATTTCTCAGCATTGGGAACACTGTATTATATCCTGTGCCTGCCAGTTTTAATATAACACTCAACATTGTAAAGCCATATAGATGTTAATTGACTCATAAAACAAATTGTCTAGTTTTTGGTTTCTTGTTTGGTTTTATTTTTATTTAAATTAAATTTAGATATATTTAGGGAAAATGCACCAACTTGAAAGTTAGTCACTGAAAATATATATGGTTAGATAAAAATGTTCTGACCATTCAGTGGTTTGTATGTGTTAAGAGGTGATATTAAATTCTCAAATTCTGGTGTGTTTTTAAATGCTTTATTTAGCCAGGAGAGTATGTAAAATGTGAGTGCTTCATATGGACTGTGTAAATTAAATGTGTATTAAAATACTTTTAGTATCAATTTGCTTTTTCTATTTTCATTGCTTTTTAGGCTTCCTTCTTAAAACATATTTCCCAACCTAATACTGTTACTTCCTTTTGAAAGTGCTGATTGATCATTGTTACACGTTTCCCCCCTCAATACCAAAATATGTATCGTAGCCACACATTTTATTTAATTTTTAAAGGAATTCTTTTATTTTTAAAAGGTTTTATTTATTTGAGAGAGCACAAGCAAGCTGGGGGACGGTAGAGGGAGAAACAGACTTTCCACTGACCAGGGAGCCCAATGTGGGGCTCAATCCCAGGACCCTGGGATCATGACCTGAGTTGAACACAGGTGCTTATCCGATTTAGCCACACATTTTATTTTATTATTTTATTTTATATTTTTAAAGATTTTATTTACTTACTTGACAGACACGGTGAGGGAGGGAACACAAGCAGGGGGAGTGGGAGAGGGAAAAGCAGATTTCCTGCCAAGCGGGGGAGCCCAATGCAGGGCTCCATCCCAGGACCCTGGCTGGGATCATGACCTGAGCCACCCAGGTGCCCCTTAGCCACACATTTTAGCTATGGATTACTTATATTGGCAGATTACAACAGTTGTGTTTCCACTGTTTTGATTGCCTTGCAAGTCATTCCTTTTCACTCAATTGTTTTGTGATTAATTTTTAAACCTTTGCATAATAGCACTTTTCCCCCCAAAGATTTGTTTGTTTGATAGAGGGAGAAACAGGCTTCCCACGGAGCAGGGAGCCCAGTGCCTGGCTCCATCCTAGGACCCCGGGATCATGACCTGAGCCAAAGGCTGACACTTAACAATTGAGTCACTTGGGCGCCCCAGCCCTTTTGTTTTTAATGTGCTTAACTCTAGTAGAAAGACCAGCCCAAGTGGAGGTGGCTCCCTGTTAAGCCTCTGCCCTCAGCTCAGGCGGTCTCAGGGTCCTGGAATAGAGCCCTGCCTCAGGCTCTCTGCTCAGCAGGGAGCCTGCTTCCCCCTCTCTCTCTGCCTACTTGTGATCTCTCTGTGTCAAATAAAATCATTTTTTTTAAAAGTAATACAATGAAACTTTACCTAAGGGAAGAAAACTAGTAATGTTTTATGTTCTTCACTCAGATTAAGTTGGTTATAAAACATTTATGAAATTAACCATTTTGTAGAAACATGTTTCCTGTTTTGTAACACTGGAGTCATTAAAGACAGTCTGGCAGAACAGGCTGAAGAGTCAAGGATTTGACTAATCTCCAAACAAAAGGGGAATGTAAGGGCCTATTTAGCCAGGGCTGCTCAACCTCCGTTGAACAGCCATTTTGTTGTTTATGCAGTAAAACTTAAACTGACCCTGCCCCTACTCCCCCGCCCCCCCAGGGGAACTTACTTAAAAGCCAAGTCTGGGAAACCAGTAAAATATGGTCGACCAGTCCCTGATAACAGAGCCCAAATACAAGGGTGAGTCAGGTCAGGTGGAGATAACAGAATGTGGGAATGAGTCCGGTCAGGTGGAGACGTCCAATCAGTGGGGCGCTCATACTCTCTCCCTAGCTACCAAAGAGTGTGGGCCCTGCCTTTTGGGCGCCAATTCTGACCAAGATGATAGGCTAGTTCAAATAGCTACTATGG
Source organism: Taxidea taxus jeffersonii (assembly GCA_003697995.1). NCBI lineage: Eukaryota > Metazoa > Chordata > Mammalia > Carnivora > Mustelidae > Taxidea > Taxidea taxus. Next base: position 5,856 of record RCUC01115108.1, read on the forward strand.
GGTGCATTGCAACTCAATTGGCCACCGGGGTGTGACCTAGCATGACTGTGCAGCTTTCTCTGTGTGCTGCAATCTCACTGGCCACCTGTGTGTGGCCAGGCTCAACCACATGTACTTTGCTCTATAAAAGTTAGTCTGTAAGGCAGGGAGGGGTCCCCCTCTCTGTAAGGGGCACCCTGAGCAGTCGGTTTGATTCTCAGTGCTTGGCACGAAATAAAGCTTCGCTTTATATCAGTCTCCTTTGACCACGGACCCATCAATGTGAAGCTAGCTTTATCCAAAACTAGAAATGTATAGTTCTTTCTATAACAACTTAAAGAAAAATATACATGACAGGTTCCCTGAGTTTATTAGTTCATTGAACCTTTGCATATGGGTAATTTTTAATATGGTGGCAACCCTAGGCCAAAAGAACTACCAAACAATTTTGTAGCCCTGTGAAAAAAGGAAAATAACCTGTATTTCACTCTTAAACACATTCACCAATGGGATGTGTGAAAGTTATTATACAACTTAAACCTTTGAGTCAGATTGATGCACAGTCACCTGTATCAAGTTGCTCATATAACTACTTGTAGAAAAATAACTTCAAATAACAAAAACAGTAATTTGCACATCTAGTGAGATACACTCTGCAAAACAAGCCACAAGTCATAAACTCTGTAATCCTATTGTTAGTAATAATATTGGTAGTCGTTGAAACTAAAAAGTACTGAAGGATAAATAAATTTCTGTTGAAGGGAATAATGCCTCCAATGCTTTATTCTAAACTTTTTTCTACCATGTAAAACCTAGCCTTCCCTTAGACTTTTGAAAATTACTATATTTTGATCCCTGAGAGTTATAAAAAGGGAGCTGGACTCCAGTGACATCATTTGCTTGATAACTGGGTCTTAATCCACCTCTGTCCACAAAAACTGGTCCATGGCCACCTCCATGTCCTTCCTGTACAGCTTTTACAAGAGGATAGATATACTTATTTGTTGATTCAGACTCAAGTTCAATTACTTCTCTGGCGTAATCCTGAAATTCCTTCTCCTTTTCAGCCACAAGAGCTTCGGTAAGTCTGTAATACTCTAATTCTGCTTGCTTTTCTTGCTTTGCGTTAAATTTGTTTTGGGCCTATATGGGAAAGAAAAAAAAGCAATTTCATATTGGTAGAGATCCATTTTCTAAGTATCCATAGCATTTGAAGTTGTAGATAGAATTTTCTAAACTCACTGATGGGTAAAAATTTCTGACTTAAAAACTACACGTGACCCTTGAACAACATGGGGGTTAGGGACACCAACTCCTGGTACAGTAAAGAATTTATGTATAACTTTTGACTCTGAAAGTCTTCTAAAAGCTTACTGTTGACCAGAAGCCTTACTGATAACATAATTTGTATGCACATATGTATTATATGCTGTGTTCTTAAAATAATACCTTTTTCTTAATTTGGGGGGGTACATATTTCTTCTAGGCTATGTGATTCATCTTTAAGTTTTTTCAAATGGTAACAAATCTCCAAAAATTGTTCCAATGTATGTGTTGGAAAAAATCCATGTACAAGCAGACCCCACAATTCAAACCTGTATTGTTCAAGGGGCACCTGTATATACTATAATTTCAGAAACTCACATGTTTCTCACAGTAGTATGCTCCAAGCAGTGGCTCAATGAAACTAATAGCCTTATGCAATAACATATCTTCAAACAATATAACAAAGTAGTTTAAAGCATGAATTTTAGGTAAAAAATAACTGAGTTTAGAATCTGTTTCTAGGGGCACCTGGGTGGCTCAGTGGGTTAAAGCCTCTGCCTTCAGCTCAGGTCATGATCCCAGGGTCTTGGGATCAAGCCCCACATTGGGCTCTCTGCTCAGTGGGAGGCCTGCTTCCTCCTCTCTCTCTCTCTGCCTGCCTCTCTGCCTACTTCGATCTCTGTCTGTCAAATAAATAAATAATCTTAAAAAAAAAAAAAAAGAATCCTGTTTCTAAAATGAAACAAGATGGGCTCAGGAGGGAGACAAACCATAAGAGACTCTTAATCTCACCAAACAAACTGAGGGTTGCCGGGGGGAGGGGGAGAGGGAGAGGGTGGTTGGGTTATGGACATTGGGGAGGGTATATTCTATGGTGAGTGCTGTGAAATGTGTAAACCTAACGATTCACAGACCTGTACCCCTGGGGCTAATAATACATTATGTGTTTTTAAAAAATACTGTTTCTACCATTTATAAAAATGTGTACTTTGGCAGGTATAGAAGACCTACCAATCACTGCCTCCAACCTATCCACTATCCTTTTTTTTTTCTTAATCTCTACACAATGCGGGGCTCAAACACACGATTCTGAGATGAAGAGTTGCATGTTCTTCCAACTGAGCCAGACAGGTGCTCTTCCCACCATGTGCTATTCTGGAGGAACTCACTGAAATCCACCATTCTGTCAGTCCAATATATGATGTATATTAGTTAAATCAGCCAAATAAGGTTATTGTGTATATATACACATATATACATATGTGTGTGTGTATATATACATATATGTATATATATATAGTATAAGTATATTGGTTAAACCAGCCAAATAAGGTTAAATCAGGAGTGAATATCTGAACCAAATTAAACCAATTACATTTTCTTTTCCCAGGAACTTGCAGTTGTAACAAGTGACATTTACCAATGTACATTGGTTGATCTGGAACTGAGTGGAATAAGTACTCTAAACGATTTACCAAAAGCCAATTTATATCTCATAATTTTTTTCTTTTAACTCTTTATGTTTACAAAAACATTGTTCTTTTAACTGATTATATGAGGTGATTTTAATGAAGTTTGACTGACAACTTTTTGTCTTAGCAGGATTTAAAGAAATGCTGAATTTGAGGGACGCCTGGGTGGCTCAGTTGGTTAAGAAATGCTGAATTTGAGTTTGTCAAAAATTGAGTGATTTTACCTACATATGAGTATCCTTAATATTTATGAAAATATTTTCTTTTTTAAAAAAATATTTATTTGACAGAAGTCACAAGTAGGCAGAGAGGCAGGCAGAGAGAGAGGGGGAGACAGGCTCCCCACTGAGCAGAGAGCCCAATGTGGGGCTCCATCCCAGGACCCTGGGATCATGACCTGAGCCGAAGGCAGAGGGTTTAACCCACTGAGCCACCCAGGCGCCCCTATGAAAATATTTTCTTAAATCCGTAACCAACACTTCAGTATCAAAGAGCCCAAACCTGATAACTACTGTACACTGAAATTTATAAATAATAGAGCAATGATAACATATTAAATACCTATTTTTTGGAATTTAACTGAAATTCAAATTAATTCAAATACAACTCAAAATTAAGGTTTATGTGCTGAATAAAAAAGGCTTATGTGCTATTTGTTGAATTGGTTATACAATACCAGGAGTTTAAAAAAGTAGAAGATGACCATGACCTTCAAAAAGACTGAGAAATCAGAAAAAGCTAAAACCACTCTCATAAAAAGTAAAATGCTATAATTTAGGAACTTACGGAGCAACTAGGATATGTTTGATAGCAATTTGTGGAAAGATATTAAGGAAGCAAGGAGAAACATTTCAAGTATAGAAAGTAAGTGACAAGGGAAGGGAAGGATTATCATAATGGATCATATGATTGATGCCTCAATTTTTATTGCATTAAGCATAAATAGGTTTATAAAGAAACTTTTAAAACATTTTAAATTCCTAAAAATTACAACAGCTGGGGGTAAAGTAACAAGCGCCTTAGAAGATGCTAGAGGGCTAATTATTTTGAATACTGGAAAATAAAGGGAAGGGATCAAGTATTCTGTCTTTTCTTTAAAAACTCTACCTTAGAGAAACCAACTTGTTGATCATGAAAGCTTCTTTGAAGACTTGAGCAAATGAGTAAGAAAAAATGAGAGAATAACAGTATCTTGCCACCTCATGAACTAAGAGATCGAGGCAATAATCATTAAAGGTGGTTCCATGTGCCTTCTGATGGAAGTATACAACACCACATAAGAGGAGTTTTCACCAAAAGATTTGAACCTGAATCTGACCTCAACTAGATTTTACCTGAAATGCAGGAAACATAATAAACTACACAACAGGGGTTCATCCATAAAAATCCAGACTGTAGTAATTCCAAAAGACAATCCCTGTAAACCAGTAAAAACCCTCAACAAGTAGGTTGCAAAAGAAATAAAGACAAAAAGGGAGAACTTAAGAACTTAAGAGAGGATAGGGGTGGATAAGAGTGTTAGATAAGGGGCGCCTGGGTGGCTCAGTGGGTTAAGCCTCTGCCTTCGGCTCAGGTCATGATCTCAGGGTCCTGGGATCGAGCCCCGCATCAGGCTCTCTGCTCAGCAGGGATCCTGCTTCCCCCCACCCTCTCTCTGTCTGCCTCTCTGCCTACTTGTGATCTCTCTCTGTCAAATAAATAAACAAAATCTTTAGAAAAAAAGTGTTAGCTGTGGGCTATAACTATTTCCATGTATTCTTAAAAAAAAAAAGTGTTAGATAAGAGACTTGAAAGACATATCAACCAAATAGAATATATGAACCTTATTTGATCCTGATTAAAACAAACTAAGGGGTGCCTAGCTGGGTTAGTCTGTAAAGCATGTGACTCTTGATCTCAGGGTCTTTTTTTTTTTTTTTTTTTAAGATTTTTCATTTAAAAAGCCCACATCAGGCTCTCTGCTCTGCAGGGAGCCTGCTTCCTCCTCACTCTCTCTCTGCCTGCCTCTGCCTACTTGTGATCTCTGTCAAATAAAAATAAATAAAATTTAAAAAAATAAAGTTAAAAAAATGATATCCGGGATTTGCTTAAAAATAATATGGTAGATCCTACTTCTGTCAGTCGCTACATGAAGAGGTTGGCCATTTCCCCTCTATAAAAAACAAGCTTATTATTTAAAATTATTGAAATTCCCATTTCAAAGCACTGTTAAATGACCATGTATAAGCAACTACTAGAGAAATGTGTTTTCATTAAAAACTGCTACTAAGGGGCACCTGGGTGGCTCAGTGGGTTAAGCCTCTGTCTTCAGCTCAGGTCATGATCCCAGGGTCCTGGGATCGAGCCCCACATCAGGCTCCCTGCTCTGTGGGGAGCCTGCTTCTCTCTCTCACTCTCCCTGCTTGTGTTCCCTTTCTCGCTGTCAAATAAATTTAAAAAAAAAAAAAATGCTACTAAATCAGGTAAGAAATGCAAGATTGCCTGGGGGATATTGCTATTCCTCCAGCTCAGGTGGTGAAAACTTGCAGATTTGCTGGACAATGATGGCAGATTCCATTTGGATTGAGTAGAAAAGCATCTAGAAATTGAAGGGAAAGATTCTGGAAGTGAGATGGACATAGAAGGGCTGAAGACATCCTTGTCTCATTGATAAACTACACATTCACACAAGAGACCCCAAAGAGTTTAGCAAAAATTAGAAGCCTGGGGGAAATTGTGAATTTGCTGTTCTTAGGAATAACATCCTCAGCCCACACATTGCTTGTGCAGCAGGGTTAAAATCATTACATTAATGAACTGAACATAAGCTCCACCCACATTATTGGTTGACTGTCAAGCAAACTTGTCAATTTGCTGAAAGCCAAAAATATAAAGAAGAATTTTTGAAACCAGCAAGAGAAAAATGATGCATCACATTTAGGGGACTAACAGTATGATTAACAGCAGATTGCTAATGATAAACAATGAAGGCCAGAAGATGATGGAATAATATATTCAAAGGGCTGGGAAAGAATGATAAGTAATTTCATACCCAATGAAATGAAGACAAAGGCATTTCCACAAACACATAAACTGAAATGATTTATTGCTAACCCACCTGTGCTATAAAACATGCTAAAGGAAGTCTTCGGGCTGAACCAAAATGGCTAATAAACAGAAGAAGATGCTCAATACCACTCATCATTAGGGAAATGCAAATGAAAACCACAAGTGAAATCCACTTCAAACCTATTATGATAGCTATCATAAACAACAAAACCATCAACAACAAACCCAGACCACAACAAATGTTGAGTATTCAGAGAAATTGAAACCCTTGAATACTGCTGGTGGGAATGTTAAGTGGTACAGCTTTATAGAAAACAGTATAGTCATTCAAGGGGCACCTGGGTGGCTCACTCAGCACCTGTCTGACTCTTGATTTTGGCCCAGGTCATGATCTCAGGGTTGTGGGACTGAGCCCTGGGTAGGGCTCCAAGTCCAGCATGGAGTCTGGGATTCACTCTTTCCTTCTGCCACTCCCCCTGCTTGCACACTCTCTTTCTCTCTCTCTCTCTCTCAAAATAAGTAAAATCATAAAAAGAAAAAAAGGAAATAGTACAGTGGTTCTTAAAAAAGTTACACCTAGGATTACCATATGATGTGGCAATTCTATTTCTGTATATATAGACAAAAGAATTGAAAGCAGGTCTCAGATGCCTGTGTGGCTCTGTTGGTTAAGCGGCTTCCTTTGGCTCAGGTCATGATCCCAGGGTCCTGGGATCAAGTCCCGCATTGGACTCCCTGCTCTGCAGAGAGCCTGCTTCTCCTTATCCCTCTGCCTGCCACTCTGCCTACTTGTGCTCTCTCTCTCTGTCAAATAAATAAATCTTAAAAAAAAAAAAGAAAGAAAGAAAGCAAGACTCAACAGATAGGTGTATACCCTATCCACAGAAGGATTATTCACAATAGCCAAAAGACGGAAACAACCCAAATATCCACTGATGGATGGATGTATAAATAAAATAGGGTCTATATGTACAATAGGATACTATTCAGTCTTAATAAAAAAGGAAATTCTGACACATGCTAAAACATGGATGAATCTTGAAGATGTTATGCTAAGTAAAATAATACAGATACAAAAGGACAGATATGATCCATTAATATGGGGTACCTGGAATATTCGAATTTACAGAGACAGAAAGTAGAATAGTGGTCACCAGGGACTGGTGGAAAGGGGGAATGAAAAGGTATAGAATTTCAGTGTAGGATGACGAAAAAGTTATGGAGATGGGCAGTGGTGACAGTAAATGCACTAAATGGCCTTGAACTGGTACACTGAAAAATGGTTAAAATGGCAAACTTTATGTTATGTATATTCTACCACATTTAAAAAAAATGTTAAGGGGCGCCTGGGTGGCTCAGTGGGTTAAGCCTCTGCCTTCGGCCTAGGTCATGATCTCAGGGTCTTGGGATCGAGCCCTGCATCAGGATCTCTGCTCAGCATGGAGCCTGCTTCCCCCTCTGTCTCTGCCTGCCTCTCTACCTACTTGTGATCTCTCTGTCAAATAAATAAATAAAATCTTTTAAAAAAATAAATAAATAAAAAATAAAAATAAATTTTAAAAAATGTTAAAACACAATAATAAGGAAACATCCCAGGGGTGCTTGGGTAATTCAGTTGCCTTTGGCTCAGGTCTTGATCCTAGGGTTTCTGGGATGGAGCCCCATGTCAGACTCCCTGCTGAGCAGGGAGTCTGCTTCTTCCTCTCCCTCTGCTGTTCCCCCATGCTTGTGCATGCTCTCTCAAATAAATAATTTATTTTAAAAACTCCACAAACAAACCAATTGAATAATTGGCAAAAGATTTGAATACACACTTCATAAAAGAAGGCACACAAATGTTTATAAAGGACATGAAAATATGTTCGAAATCTTTAGTCTTCAGGGAAATGCAAAAAAACACAAGACATATCACTGCACTAGAAATCGTTTAGGATAACAAAAACAAGTGTTGATGAGGATGTGGAACAATTGATCCTCTCATATGTTGCTGGTAGGAATGGAAAATTGTATAGCCATTTTGGAAAACAGTTTTAAGTCATAAATGATGAGATGCCACGTCCTCTATATGTGTTCTAAAATTTCTGGTACCCCTATCACCCCAACTCTGAAACCTATGAGCTCCCAATCAACATAATCTCTGGGCTATAGTTATAAAGAGGGAAGAAAAAGTGATACGAAGAAAAGCATCATGGCCTGCCATATGAATTTGCATTTTCTTTAGTATTTACTAAAGCACAATAGGCACTGAAGAAGGATAAATACCTGTGCAAAGGACATAAACCTAGTATGGGAACTTCAATACAGATAAAAAGAGAAATTAACTCCACATTTTTTACATATTTTATTGTGTCATAACCATAACGGTCATTTGATCTTATTTGACAGATGAAACCACCTGGGAAACAGAAAACTAGCATGAATTCTACATTACATATTTATTGCTAAAATAAGTATAAACATTTAAGAATAATTACCATTTGCTGAATATGGGCATCTCGAAGTTCTTGACGTTCTTTATCAGCTTTGCGTTTTTTCTCCTTTTCATGCTCTTGGAAAATCTGATCTGCTTTCATGATAGCCAGCAATTGTTCTTCAGCATCTAGTTTCCTCTGTCTTTCTTCTTCCTCTTTATTTTTCATCTAGATGTTAAAAGGCAAAGAGAAAAAACATCTTTTTTTAAATCAACGAGTGCTAATAAAGCAGTGTTAGGAAGCTCCAAGCAGAAAGCCAGGAGCAATGCAAGGGCAAAAGTTATATGAATCTGGGCTGATTCTTACATTGTTGGTTTACTTTGGTTTTGTTCTATTTCTCAAATAACAGGAAACACACAATGAATACTTGAATGATACTGGTTTAAAAAATAAAATACAGGAACAGAATAGCAAGATCTTCCCAAGGTAGAGGAATATTTGTAGGTAAAAAATTAATTGATATAATGTTTATAAACTAAATTAAATATTACAACAGTCAATTATGTGGGACATAAGGATTATATGAAGGATTAAGAAATTCAGAAATGTAGTAGGGTAATTTGTATTTCATTAGTCTTAAAAACGCTCAAATGTATATCAAGTGAATAACAATGTTTGCATTTCAGATGGTTCTGAAACAAAAAAGATTATTATTTTGTGTCTATCAAAGTCTTATTTGTAATTGATTATCATGTGAGCTTCCATTAGAAATTAAACATGGCCTGATTTCAAGAATATAGGAAGATAACTCATACCTTATTTTTCAAACCTTTGCTAGTTTTTTAGTCAGAGAGGCTGAAGGAGTGGAAACTACAGTGGAAAGAACTTAATTTTTTAGTATATGTGCTGCTGAAGTGAGCACAGGTCTTAATTTTTAAAAAAATTTTTATTTGTCATAATTGAATTGCTTACCACAACAGCTCTATATTCTGCAATTGCTTTTAATTCTGCTTTGTTTTTTTCATATTTTTCTTTTTCCCTTTTTTCCCATTCAGCCTCAGCTTCTGCAGTATCTCTAGCAATAATCAAATCTTCATTGTCAAGTTTCTCTTTCATTAGTTCACTCAGAAAGTTATTTATTCTTTCTCTCCTTTCTTCCATTAGCCTATAACAAAATAACCATTATTTGTTAAATCTTCATGAATAGATTTGTTATGAGCCAAAATAATTTCATTAGAAATCGGATATTTTAGGGATGCCTGGGTGGCTCAGTTGTTAGGCGGCTGCCTTCGGCTCAGGTCATGATCCCAGAGTCCTAGGATCGAGTCCCACCTCAGGGCTCCTTGCTCGGCAGGGAGCCTGCTTCTCCCTCTGCCTCTGCCTGCCACTCTGTTTGCCTGTGCTCGCTCTCTCTTTCTAACAAATAAATAAATAGAATCTTTTTTTTTTCTTTTAAAGATTTTATTTATTTATTTGACAGAGATCACAAGCAGGCAGAGAGGCAGGCAGAGAGAGAGAGGAAGGGAAGCAGGCTCCCTGCCGAGCAGAGAGCCCGATGCGGGACTCCATCCCAATACACTGGGATCATGACCTGAGCTGAAGGCAGTGGCTTTAACCCACTGAGCCACCCAGGCGCCCCTAAATGGAATCTTTAAAAAAAAAAAAAAGTTTTAAGAAATCGGATATTTTATAGTTTTTTACAAAACCGAAAGGAGACTCATTGCTCCTTATATATGTACTGATTATTTTATTTTATTTTATTTTTTTAAAGACTTTATTTATTTATTTAACACAGAGAGATCGAGATCACAAGTAGGCAGAGAGGCAGGCAGAGAGAGAGGAGGAAGCAGGCTCCCTGCTGAGCACAGAGCCCGATGTGGGGCTCGATCCCAGGACCCTGGGATCATGACCTGAGCCGGAGGCAGAGGCTTTAACCCACTGAGCCACCCAGGTGCCCCTGTACTGATTATTTTAATCGAAGACTATTTTTAATACTTTATTTTTAGAATGAAGTATATTTTAAAAATCTAAAGTAAAATAAATATAAGTAAAATATAATATCTTGTGTAAGTACATGTGTGTGTGCATGTGTGTGTGTAGGAAATAAAGTATTAAAATTCTCACAATGAAAAAATTTTCAAAATACTTAGACACCCTGTTCCCTCTAATGTTGGAGGCTTAGTTTATAAAATAAAGGCCTTTCTTTAAATGAAACCTCAAAAATATGCAGTAAAAGTTATCAAAACCTGAATAAATCCATCCTCTTACTATGTAGTCTGTTTATAATTTATTCATAGCACTTTACTGACTTCATCTATTATTTATTTATTTATTTATTTGACAGAGAGAGACACACACACACAGCAAGAGAGGGAACACAAGCAGGGTGGGAGAGGGAGAAGCAGGCTTCCCGCCACACAGGGAGCCTGATGCGGGGCTTCATCCTAGGACCCTGGGATCAGGGCCCGAGCCCAAGGCCACTGCTTAACAACCGAGCCATCCAGATGCCCCTTGACTTCATCTATTTATATGAAGATAAACAACTGTCCTTTTACACTATGAGATTCTTGAGGTCAGAGAATGGGTAAGTCCTCTCTCTAGTTCAGAGCTAAGAATGGTGACAGGCATGTCATTAACAATAAGTAGGTATTTGTTAAAGGAATAGGGGCATTTTCATTTGGGATTGGGTGAAAAATACTTTTTAATTTAGATGTGACAGAATCGCTAATGTATTGAGTGCATTTGCAAAGCTATGTAGGAGAAGTGAGAAGAAAGGACACAGTGCATATCCCAAGGAAATTATAGTCTAAAGTGGAGAAAAGACATTTATGCAAATAACAATACATAGCAAAGGGTGATTCACACCATGAGAAAGCTAGAGAGTGACATAGGCAGATGAGAAAAAAGGAAGGTTTCATGAGAAAGGTGATACTGCATCTAGACTTTCAACAACAATGTTCTAAACACTTTTATTTATTTATTTATTTTTAGAAGATTTTTATTTATTTATTTATTATATATTATATATAATATTATTTATTTATTTATTTCCCAGGACCCCGGGTTCATGATCTGAACCGAAGGCAGAGGCTTTAACCCACTGAGCCACCCAGGTGCCCTCTAAACACTTTTATTGATTGCCTACCATGTTCCAGAAACTATTCCAGGTGCTGGGAACATAACATAAACAAAAACATTAAATCTCTGTTCTCCTAGAATTTTCATTACAGCTGGGATAGAGGGATGATAGTTAACAAAGTAAATAATTAAAATGAGGAATGAGGAAAAGTAAACAAACAGATAAGCAACGTGGGGTTGGGCTGTAATTTTAATTAAAGTGGTCAGGGAAGGCCTCATTGAGAAGGCGAAATCTGAGTAATGATTCTTTTGAAAGAGTTTAGGGAGGTCAGAATTCTCCAGAGAAGGTATAGGAGAAGTCCAGTGTGAGTGATGAGGAGGCAAAGGAGAGAATAGTACGCGATAAAATCCAAGAGATGAGGCTGGGTTCACCTGGGAATTAAGATGGTGGAGAGCCTTATGGGCCTTAGTAAATACTCTACATGTGATATAAAGCATTGGAACATTTTGCACAAGGCAAAAGTGGAATGTAGACAGAAACAAAATGTACTGCAACTAGCCTCCTCTCATTTACTTCATCCTAAACTTCTCACTAAAGTAAGCAATGACCTCCATATCTGATGGAAATTTCCTTTTTAAAATCTCGTTTAGGGGCATCTGGGTAGCACAATCATTTAAATGTCCACCTCTTGGTTTCCGCTCTAGTTGTGATCTCAGGGTTGTGAGATCAAGCTCCCTGTTGGGCTCCACACTCTGCACAGTGTGCTTAAGACTCCCCCTCCCGGGACTCCTGGGTGGCTCAGTTGGTTGAGCGGCTGCCTTTGGCTCAGGTCATGATCCCAGCATCTTGGGATCGAGTCCCACATCGGGCTCCTTGCTCAGCAGGGAGCCTGCTTCTCCCTCTGTCTCTGCCTACCACTCTGTCTGCCTGAGCTCGCTTTCTCTCTCTCTAAAAAAAAATAAATAAATAAAATCTTTAAAAAAAAAATAGAAATTAAGACTCCCCCTCCCAGGGGCTGGGTGGCTCAGTGGGTTAAAGCCTCTGCCTTCAGCTCAGGTCATGATCTCAGGGTCCTGGGATCTTGCCCCGTATCAGGCTCTCTGCTCAGCAGGGAGCCTGCTTCCCTTCCTGTCTCTGCCTGCCTCTCTGCCTACTTGTGACCTCTCTCTGTCAAATAAATAAATAAAATCTTAAAAAAAAAGACTCCCCCTCCCTATGCCCACTCCCACTCTCTCTCTCTCTCTAAAATAAATACATAAATCTTTAAAAAATCTCATTTAATTCCTCTATTGATCTAACACCAAAGACTGCTCTCTTCTTCTTTTTTTTTTTTTTTTAAGATTTACTTATTTGACAGACAGAGATGACAAGTAGGCAGAGAGGCAGGCGGGGGCAGGGGGGAGCAGACTCCCTGCCAAGCAGAGAGCCCGATGCGGGGCTCGATCCCAGGACCCCAGGACCATGACCTGAGCCGAACGCAGAAGCTCAACCCACTGAACCACCCAGGCGCCCAGAGACTGCTCTCTTCTTATGGAAACTCTCTTAGTTGTTTCTCTGATTTTCTTCCAATTTCTGGAAACTTTTCTTTGGTCTTTACATGATCTTCTTTGTCCATTTGACCCTTAAATATGGACTTCCAAAGGAACTACACCACCTTCATTTCTTACCTACTCACCGTATGTGAGCTCACCTGTATCCCCAATTCCAACTACCATTTATATATCAATGGCTCACAAAGCCATCTCTAGCTCATATCCCTCCCCTACTGCAGAGATTTCACTACTTCCAACCATCTACCAGAGAAATGTCCTTGATAGTCCAAGGGAACCCTAACTCTGAAACCATCATGTCACTAAATGCCCTAGTTATATATAGTGACTTACTCTTTAAAAAATTTTATTTAATGATTTTATTTATTTATTTGTCAGAGAGAGCAGGGGGAGTGGCAGGCAGAGGGAGAAGCAGCCTCCCCGCTGAACAAGGAGCCCAGTGTGGGGCTCAATCCTAGGACCCTGGGATCATGACCTGAGCCGAAGGCAGACGCTTAACAGACTAAGCCACCCGGCATCCCAAAAGATTTAACTTATTTATTTATGAATGACAGAGAGAGAGAGAGAGAGGCAGAGGGAGAAGCAGTCTTCCCAAGCCCCTGGGATCACCTGAGCTGAAGGCAGACGCTTAATTGACTGAGCCACCCAGGCACCCTATAATGACTTATTCTTAAAAATTACTCTCATATGGGACGCCTGGGTGGCTCAGTTGGTTAAGCAGCTGCCTTCGGCTCAGGTCATGATCCCAGCGTCCTGGGATCGAGTCCCACATCGGGCTCCTTGCTCAGCAGGGAGCCTGCTTCTCTGTCTGCCTGTGCTCGCTCTCTGTTAAATAAATAAAAAATCTTTAAAAAAAATTACTCTCATATGTCACAACTTCTGATTTATAATAATTTCAGATAGTACTTCATTAATCACATGAATTACTTTTAATTTTTTTTTTTAAGATTTTATTTTTTTATTAGTTAGAGAGAGAGAGAGCACAGGCAGACCGAGAGGCAGGCAGAGGCAGAGGGAGGAGCAGGCTCCCTGCCAAGCAAGGAGCCCGATGTGGGACTCGATCCCAGGACGCCGGGATCATGACCTGAGCCGAAGGCAGCCGCCCAACCAACTGAGCCACCCAGGCGTCCCACATGAATTACTTTTAAAACCTTACCTGTGTGTTTCAGCTTCTTTTTCTTTCCCCATTTGCGTAAGACGCTTTTTTGCTTTGATAAATTTTCTAATCTTTTCATCTTCCTCCTCTTGCTGCTGCTGTTCTACAGCTTTGATGATATTTTTGTCATTCATATGTTCCTTGGGGGAAAAAATTGTGTATTATCCTATTGCAAAGAAAAATATCTTTCAACATATGAATATCTAACAAGAACCTATCAAATGGTCAGAGCTTCTGACTCAGTTATTTCTCTCTTGGAAATCTATCCCGAAGAAACAATCAGAGATACGCCTTAAGCCTTAGGTACCATGTACTTTATCTCAAAGTCATTTATAAGAGTGAAAAACTGGAAACAACCTCTAAATCTTTAATAATGAAAAAACAATTAAATAAATTATATTCCCAATGATATGGGAAGATACTAATAATGGGTAAGTGGGGTGAAAGGAGAATATAAAATACTACATAGCATATTTCAGTTTTGCAAACATATAAAGGTACAAGTTTATAATGATATACAAGTTTATAATGATATAATGAGAAATGTATCAAATGTTAATAGTTAATCTCTAGGGTATGAGATTATATATGTGACCTTTCGTCTTAATGCTTTTCTGTATTTCCTTTTTCTTTTTAAAGATTTTATTTATTTATTTGACAGAGAGATCACAAGTAGGCAGAGAGGCAGGCAGAGAGAGAGAGGGGGAAGGAGGCTCCCCGCTGAGCAGAGAGCCCGATGCAGGACTTGATCCCAGGACCCTGAGATCATGACCGGAGCTGAAGGCAGCGGCTTAATCCACTGAGCCACCCAGGCGCCCTGTATTTCCTTTCAAATATCTCGTTTCTTTAAAAATAAATTAAAATAAAAAATAATTAAATAAATAAAATTAAAAATAATTCTAGGGGAGGCTTGGTGGCTCAGTCAGTTAGGCAGCCAACTCTTGGTTTCGTCGGCTGGGGTCATGATCTCAGGCTTGTGAGATCGAGCCTCACATTGGGCTCCATACTCAGCGAGGAGTCTGCCTGAGATTCTCTTCTTCTCCCTTTGCCCACTTCCCCAAACCCTTGCTTTCTCTCTGTCAAATAATTGAATAAGGGGGGTCTGGTGGCTCAGTCAGTTAACCATCTGCCTTTGGCTCAGTTCAAGATCTCAGGGTCCTAGGATCAAGCCCATGTCGGGCTCCCTGGTCAGCAGGGAGTCTGCTTCTCCCTTGGCCCCTCCCCTCACTTGCTCTCTCTCTCTCATAAATAAATAAAATCTTAAAAAAATAAATCTTTAAAAAACTCTATAACCAGAAAAAAATACATTAAATATTTTCATTTAGTGTTTAAATAGTTAATATAGTTATATGGTACACAAATTAAAAATATTTAATAGATACATAGTATAAAGTATCTTTCTTCCCCCATCCACTCTCTATCTCCCTGTATTCCTAATTCCCCCACCAGACATGATCACTGTGAAACTAATTTCTTGTCCAGACTTTCTTTTCCCACATACACAAGATACAGATATATATTCTAACAAAACATTATAATATAGGTCATTATGTTTCAAAACAAAAAATAAAAATCTGTTCATATCAGCATATATTCTATGACTCCAGCCTGAATTAGACATCACAAAAATAGGTGACTTTTAACACAATGGCCTGGATATATAGATATGTTAGTGTATTTGGTTACTATAAGTAGAAACCAATTGAAGTGAAAGATGCAACATTTAATCTTCCAATATATTTTTAATTCAGGGTCTACTATGCACTTAGCATTCTTTTTTTTTTTTAAGATTTTATTTATTTATTTGACAGAGAGATCACAAGTAGGCAGAGAGGCAGGCAGAGCGGGGGTGTAGGGAGAAGCAGGCTCCCTGCTGAGCAGAGAGCCTGATGCGGGACTCGATCCCAAGACCCTGAGATCATGACCTGAGCCGAAGGCAGCGGCTTAACCCACTGAGCCACCCAGGTGCCCCTGCACTTAGCATTCTTAAGTACTCTCCTATCTTATGGCTATTACTTTTAAAAGCCCATAATCTGGTTAGAAGCATTAGTCAACATGAGAAGCTAATAACAATATCAAACTGTTAAAGGTAGTTGTTCTAAATGATTTCTTAAAAGTTTTATTTTGCTGTTTTTTTCTAAGTTTATTACAATGTTCATACAGATTTTTTTAAATAGTAAAGAATAGAGTTAACACAAAGTTAATTCTCATTTTTAAAAGTTGAAAGCCTCAGCTCAAGGTTACATAGCTACTTAGTGGTAGCATTAGCATTCAAAAGTCTGTCCCGTTCCAAAGTGTCCTGGAGAGATAAAAATATTGCCCCCATGGAACAAGAATAAAATTTTATGCAAAAGGAACAATAGCATTACAGGTAAAACTGTTTTAGAAATTAAAACTTTAGTAGCTAATTGGTAGCTTAATTTGGTAGCTTATTTTATTTTGTTAAAGATTTATTTATTTGAGAGAGAAACAGCAAGCAAGAAGGAGGAGCAGAGGGAAAGGGAGAGAGAAAATCTCAAACAAACTCTGAGCTGAGCATGGAACCCAACTTGGGGCTTAATTCCACGACCCTGAGATCATGACCTGAACTGAAATCCAGAGCTGGGGAAAAAAAAAAGATTGAGAGCTGGATACTTAACTGGCTGAGTCACCCAGGTGCCCCTTGGTAGCTAAATTTAAAATTCAATAGAAAGCTTAAAAGACAAAGTTGGGAATAACTCTCAAAGTCAAACGAAAACCCAAAATGGCAGGAATTATTAATTGCCTACCTAAGCTTCTTTCTTTTCTGCATTAGTAGCAGGACCCAGATTTTGTTCAGAGTGGCAACATGCTAGTCTAAAAAGACTGTATTTCCAAGCTTTCTTTTCAGCTAAGTATGACTAATTATGACCAATGAGATTGAGTATAAATCATTAATGACTTCTGGAAATGTTCCTTAAAAGGAGAATAGATGGTTGGGCATTCTTTTTTGTCCCATATTCTCTTCCTTCTTGCTGCCTGGAATGTGGATATGAGAGCAAGAGCTCCTGCAGCCATTCAGGGCCATGGGGCAACTCTGATGATAGAAACCATCTAGGTTTCAAGAATAGCAAAGCAAAAAAAAAAAAGAGAGAGAGAGAGAGAAGTTGTTTCAGTCCCTGTTGATTCTGGAGTTGCCATATCAGCCTTGGAATGACTACCTCTGCACTTTAAAATTTAAGGTACTATATTACCTTTGAGCCTTCCCCTAGCTAAAAAAGTTAGAAAAGTTTCTTTTTTTTTTTTAATTTCAGCATCAATTCAGAAAGTCCAATGTGTATCAGAGGGGTTCTAGGACAGAAGAGACAAAATAGAAGATTATACATGAAATAAAATATGAGGGACGCCTGGGTGGCTCAGTTGGTTAAGCAGCTGCCTTCGGCTCAGGTCATGATCCCGGCGTCCTGGGATCGAGTCCCACATCAGGCTCCTTGCTCGGCAGGGAGCTTGCTTCTCCCTCTGCCTCTGCCTGCCACTCTGTCTGCCTGTGCTCATTCGCTCCCTCTCTCTCTGACAAATAAATAAATAAAATATTTTAAAAAAAAAAGAAATAAAATATGAAGAGTTTCCAGGATGAAAGGAATATATGTTTTCAGATTGAAAGCATCAGCTGAGAGCTCAGCAAAATAATAAAAAAGAACTATACCAAAGTATTTCACTGTGAAGTAAAAATGACCCAGAAATCTTTCAGAAAGAAAAATAAAATACAAAATGCCATACAAAATGGCATCATACTTCTAAGTAGCAAACTGGAAGTCAGATGATCATGAAACCATGAATACAAAATTATGAATTCTGAACCAGAATTCTATGTCCAGTCAAACAATAAAGTATATATGACTTTAAATGATAACCTTTTCAGATGAGAATTTTAAAAATTGACCTGTATATCCTTTCTTAGGAAGTTACTCAAAGATGTATTTCAGTAAGATGAAGAAGTAAGCTAAGAAGGAGGACATGGAATTCAGGAAATGGGAACTACAGCCCAGGAATGTGACTCAGGAAGTCCCAGAACGACAGCTGGGCAGGAGGCCTAGAGAAGGACAGAGGACTTGCATGGGGGAACTCTAAGAAAATCAAGAACAGAGATAATTTAATATTACTTAGATGAATATTGAACACTAATATCAACATACATTTGACAGAACTTACAGAACATATGGGAAAAACTGAGGTATGCAGTCATCAAAGTAAATACACAATAATTTTAATCATAGAAAAACATTTATGCAAGCAAAGAAATATAATCATGGTATATATTAGTTGGCTCCTCAGAGAACAATATTTTATAATAATAATGATTTAGCTAAAATTGTGACATAATTATTTCAGGGGAAGGGGAGAATGGGAAAGGGACAGTATTGGAAAGAGCTAAATCCTCAACTACCAGGCTAGACAGACAGAAAATGTCTAAAATTGATAAATCAAGATCCGTATCTTTAGAACTAGATATATATTTTTAAAATATACAGATTATTTAGAATATAATTTCATATCAGAACAAACAACTAAAAGAACCTGGAAGTGGTTGTCTCCATGAAGCAGAAGGGGTAAAGCAAAGAACTGCTACTCTTATTTTAAGCCTTTTGGTGGTGTTTGATGTTTTAATTCTGTGCAAGTATTAGTTAAGGATTAAAAACTAATTTTAAAGAAAAGAATGTAAAAAATTACAAAATAAAGTGAGTTGCAATAGGCACAAAACAACTACTATATTTACTGAGTGCTTATTAACAGTGACACAGACTGGGACACATATTACCCCATTCATTCCTCACAACTTTCATTTAAAGGACAAGAATATGTGGGGCACCTGGGTGGCTCAGTTGGTGAAGCATCTACCTTCAGTTCAAGTCCAGATCCTGGAGCCTTGGGATTGAGCGCTGCATGGGGATCCCTGCTTAGTGGGGAGGCTGCTTCTCCCTCTGCCCCTCACCCTGCTTGTGATCTCTTTCTCAAATAAGTAAGTAAAATCTTTTTTAAAAAAGACAAGAAAATGTATCAACTTGGAAAAAAGTCTCATTCTTTTCTCTCTTGTTCATGCATGAGAACACGTCCACATAAATCCATAGCAAATACAGCTCCCCCAAAGTATATTTAGAAACCCAACTTAGGGACGCCTGGGTGGCTCAGTTGGTTAAGCGGTTGCTTTCGGCTCAGCTCATGATCCCCGCGTCCTGGGATCGAGTCCCACATCGGGCTCCTTGCTCGGCAGGGAGCCTGCTTCTCCCTCTGCCTCTGCCTGCCTCTCTGCCTGTGCTCGCTTGCTCTCTCTCTCTCTCTCTCTCTCTCTCTAACAAATTTAAAAAAAAAGAAAAGAAACCCAACTTAATGACAACTTCTTTTCTACTCCACAATTATTTATAAAAAATATATTAAAAGTCATGCGCTGGACTCTATACATTTTTTGAAGAAATGCTGTATTTTTGACTTACAAAAAACAGTTTTCTGCTTTCATTTATCTCTTCTTTTTTCTTTTCTAGTTTTTTCCTCATTTCTATTTCATATAATGCATTCTGTCGCTTTATTTCCTTAGCATCCCTTTCTTCATGTTTTCTCCTTCTTTCTTCTTCCTCTTTATGTTCCTTGATTCTAAAGTAAAAACATAACTAAAATTAAGAGCAAGGCAGAAAAATAAGTTATATTTTAAAGAAATGAATTCGATTCTAACCTGGGATGATTTGAAGCTGTGGGGAAACTTATGAATTTCTTTGGGGACAAGAACAGATATATAAAAAGCAATTATTAAAGCAAATCTAATTTTGGTTAGCCCAGAATTGTCAGCATTTTCCTTTCTCCAACATTTGTTTCATTCCTGACCAAAATTAAGTCCTATGCTAGATTCAAACATTCCTTTCCTTTAGAAAGAACTAGCTAACTGAAGGACATTATAGTGGAATGGTGACATTATTTTACAGAAAAGTCCTTAATCCCTAGTGTTTCTCAACTTCAGCACTACAGTTCTAGCCTCTTAAGAAATGGGCTAGCCACTTTGGCTGTCATTCTTTCTCTAGCCAACGTTCACTAGCTATTGACGCTTTCTGCATGGTAAGCCACACAGGGCTTATGTGTGAGTGCTTCAGAGATCCCTGACCACCCTCCTTACTGCAGGGCTGTGATCTGGGAGATATAACTCCAGCTCTACGTCTTCAGCCCACCTTCCCAGCCCCATCACCATCACTACCATGAGCTTCCACCGTCAGTACTTTATTGCAAACTCTGAGTGCCTCATCTGGCAATCAATCCTCTGCATACTGGCAAGGCAGCTCAGCCTGAGATGCCTACTGGCCCACGCATCCTTGTCAGCCAATCAAGTGTGCAGGTTGCTCCACTGCCATTCTTTATCTGCTGCTGTCTCTTTTTTTTCTTCCTGAACAGGTAGACACAGGGTAGCTCAACAACAAACTTAGATGAAAAGACTGGAGAATAAACCTTTCTTTCATATGCACCCAATCCAAAAGAATTTTTTCTTGGAGTCTCATCACTCAGCTTCAGAGGGGGAAAATTCCTTTTCCCTGTGCTATGGAGAACTAACTACACAGTTAAGTGAGCCAGTAAGTTCGCTTTGGTATTATGAAGCCAATGCAGGACAGGAGATCCCCAGTTGATTCATCTGTACAAAGTAAGCAGCTTTAGAGCCACAGTCACTTTCTTTGAGAGGAGGCAAGAAAAAAGTCACTGCAGCTTACAGCTAAACCAGATTTATGATTGCCCTAAACATACTAAATTTTCCAAAAAAATTGTTGTATATTTAGTTTGTTCGAATTACTAGAAGCAAAGACGATTCTTTGAGCTGGTGCGATACCCACTGATGAAGAATGGGAGAGCAAAATTCCACACAGAGGGAAAAACCTGTAAGAAGGCCCTGAGGCAAGCAAAGGTTTGACAGGTGCTCAAAGGCTTGGAGATTAGTATGATAGAAGTAGAATAAGGGAAGGGAAGGAGTGGTAGGAAAGGAGGTTGAGAAGATGAGGCCAGATCATACAAGGGTTTGCAGGAGATTGTCATTTCCATTTTCTTTTAAATGAATAGAAAGCCACCAAAAAGTTTTAGGTGGGAGAATAATATGATCAATTTTTATTTTAGTGAAATCTCTCTGGATGATGAAAGGAAAAGTATTTAGGAAGAGAGAACAGGAGGCCAGTAAAGGAGTTGAGGCAGTAATCAATGGGACATGAGGGTGCCTGGACTAAAATGACAGCAGTAATTTTAAGATTCATTTTGGAGAAAAAAATTCAACATCAGTTGCTGATAGATTTGATGTGGAAAATAAAGAAACATGAAGAACTGAGGTGTATTCCTAGGTTTCTGATTTGAACAACTGAGTGGATAAAGATGCAACTTTTATTTTTTTAAAATATTTTATTTATTTATTTGTTAGAGAGAGAGAGCGAGCACAGGCAGACAGAGTGGCAGGCAGAGGCAGAGGGAGAAGCAGGCTCCCTGCCAAGCAAGGAGCCCGATGTGGGACTCGATCCCAGGACGCCGGGATCATGACCTGAGCCGAAGGCAGCTGCTTAACCAAGTGAGCCACCCAGGCGTCCCAGATGCAACTTTTAGAAAGTCCACTGTGAGGGTGGAGAATCAAAATTTTATTTCATATTAGACATTTTAGATTTTTTATATCTTTGAGACTTCCAAATGGAGATGTCTTAAAGGCAGTTGGATATGTAAAGCTGGGACTCAAAGGAGTGGTCTGAACAAGAGTTAAAAATGTGGAAGTTATTAGATTTAAGATGGGTTTCTAATCATTAGAAAGGGATGATGATCACTTAAGCCCTCATCTCTCTCTCTGCTTTTTCTCTAGATGATCTGATCCAGGGGAAAGTGATGCAAACTATCCTATGATGATTTTTCCTTCTTCGGAGAAGCTGATGAGATAGATTAACAGTAACTGGGTTGTTCTTAAGCAAGGTTTCCCAGAGAAAGGCTTACCTATCAATAGAAGGAAATAGAATTATATGCAGTATCTATAGATATTATTAAATTTTTCTTCAATAATTATGTTTAAGCTTCTTGGTCAAAACCACTCCATTTGGGGATTTTGGTGTCACTACGGTCCCTCATTTGCCCCATCCTCATTATGCCCACTGGACTGTGAGCCACAGGTAGATTCTTATACTGCTGAAAGCCCAATAATGGAATAGACTGCCCAGGTCTGCAACTTAGAGATTGTTTTAAAACTGTAGGAAATCTCACTTTCAGGCCCAGGACCAGCAATCATACAGTGTGTTTTAGTTATCCATTGCTGAGTAGTAACCCCTAAATTTAATGGATTAAAATAATAAACATTAAAAAAATAATAAACATTTATTGTTTCACACCATTTCTGAGATTCAGGAATCTGGGAGTAACTTAGCTGGGTGATTCTCCAGAGGTTGCAGTCAAGATGTTATTTGGAGTAATAGATACCTGAAGGCTTGATTGAGGCTGGAGAACCTATTTTTAAATATCTCTTGGCAGGAAGCCTCAGCTCCTTGCCACATGGACCTCTACATAGAGCTGCCTGAGTGTTCTTACACCATGGCATCCTCAAGAATGAGTGATCCAAGATAGCGAGAAGGAAGTCACAATGCCTTTTATATCCTAATCTCTCTCAGGATGTTACACCTCATGACTTCTATTCATTCTCTTCACTGGAAATGAGTTACTCTGTATAACCAGCACTCAAGGGAGGGAGGAATTAGACTTCACCGTCTGAAGGGAGGAGTATCAAAGAATGTGTGGACATATTTTAACTCACCACCAGGTAATACCTGAATAGCACTTGGTAGTACAATTACCAGGGCATGCAAAAGAGTGTTGCCTCTTGGTATCCTCTAATTTCCATTTCTTTGTGATTAAATGAATTAAAATATGGTCTTTGCTCAAAGTGGAAAGTCATTCCAAATTTTGGCACACTGTAGACACCCGGCCTACAAGGCACATCATGACCTGGCCCTTGCTTCTCCCCAATCTCATCTGTAACACTGCTCTCTTAGGCCTCTTATTATAGTCCTCTTGACTACTTGTAGTTACCTCAACCTACCATACTTTAACTCACTTCTGGGACTTCACCCCTGCTATTTCCTCTGCTTAAAATACTTCTACATCTCCATTATTTGCATGACTTATTCCTGCTCAGTTTTCATACTTTGGTGCTAGAACTGATCTTTTCTAAAGATTAGCCCCTTTTCTAGACTGGATCAGATGTCCATTTTATATGCTTCCACATATACTGTATGTATATTTGCCAAAATACCTACTATCATACCCTAATTATTTGTTCCATATTTATACCCTCCTCTCCAGATTGTAAAGTTCTTAAAGAAAAAAGATAATTTTATTCATTTTCAAATTTTCAGTTACTAGAACAGTGGCTGGCAAACAGAGATTATCCAATAAATGTTTATAACAATGAATGGATGATTGGATGAATGAATTTATTAATGAATGAAAAAATAGCCTATCTTAAAATTTCCCCCCCAACAGACACTTATTTAAATTGTTTTTCTTTTCAATTTTAAATAGGGCTCCACACCCAACATGCAGCTCAAACTCACAACCCTCAGATCAGGAGTCCCATGCTCTAACAACTGAGCTAACCATGTGCCTTTGAATAGACTCTTATTATTCAAGAAAGTGGGGATAAAACTCTCCTCCTCTCTCTTCTACCACATGGTCCTCTGTATCTATTCAGGTTAATACCAGTGTTAGTATTCCAGTTCTATTGTTCATTTCAAGAGGCTTTTTATGGGCTTATTACCATTCCTACAGTATCTTAAGTGACATACATTCTGAACTGTATAAAACTGACACATGAATCAACATCCAACACAATACTACTTGGTGATAATTCTATAAATTCATATACCTAAAAAAATTTATAATAATAGATTCGCATTTTCCTTTGTTGTCCTCAATTACAGAATTGAATGTTTCTTTTTTTTTTTTAGATTTTATTTATTTATTTGACAGACAGAGATCACAAGTAGGCAGAGAGGCAGGCAGAGAGGCAGGCAGAGAGAGACGGAGAAGCAGGCTCCCTGCTGAGCAGAGAGCCCGATGCGGGACTCCATCCCAGGGTCCTGGGATCATGACCTGAGCCGAAGGCAGGGGCTTTAACCCACTGAGCCACCCAGGCGCCCGAATTGAATGTTTCTTTTTTTTTTTTTTCAAAGATATTATTTATTCATTTGTCAGAGAGAGAGGGAGAGAGAGCGAACAAGCACAGGCAGACAGAGTGGCAGGCAGAGGCAGAGGGAGAAGCAGGCTCACTGCCGAGCAAGGAGCCTGATGTGGGACTCGATCCCAGGATGCTGGGATCATGACCTGAGCCGAAGGCAGCCGCTCAACCAACTGAGCCACCCAGGTGTCCCCTGAATTGAATGTTTCTTAATAAATTTAAGATAGAGAACTTCTAGAAATTTGCAAATTGGCAACCCAAACCCACATGTCAAATAGCCTTCCCTTCCTAAGTCCCCATAATGCAACAAATAGAATGGAAGAAATTCTATACCACTACTAGAAACTAAATAAAGCAAAGTCTTACCTTATACTTGAATTTTCAAGAAATTTCAGCAAAAAACAGGGCACCTGAGAGTACAATCAGGTTAAGGTAATACTTGGACATCATTCACAAAGACAGAGCCCACCAGGAAAAAGAAAGGAATTTAAGGTGACCTCAGAGCCCAATCAACATCTCCTAGACTACACTGAAGATAAGCCAAAGAAACAACTCAAACAAACCTTAGACCTGCTGGAACCTCTAACCAGAACATGGAAAGCACATGGAAAGACCCCCATGGAAAGGGATCCTGTTGGCCTGATCACAGCCTACATGCAAAGGTTATAGGTAGGTAGATGGCCTGTGAAGGTGTTACCACTTGCCAGGTAATTTCCTGGAGATCAGTCTGCTACCTGCAATTATCTCAAAACCACAACAACCAACATAAGAGAGATTTCTCAAAGGTGACACACTGCTCAAATATTTGCCTCGGTCTGCCAATTGCTCTGTCCCTAACTTGTATAAACCCTTGGGGCTCGACACTGACAAAGAAAAAAATTACAAAAAATCCAGAGGCTTCCCCTTCTCTTTTTACTAAGGATTACAAGAAATGAGACTACACAATATGGCAACACATGTATCCTGAGAATTGATATCTATGTCACTCAGACATTTGTGACTATGAGAAAAAAATACACACACACACACACACACACACACACACACCTCAAAACCATAATAACAAAAAGAAATTGAAGCACACAAAAATTAGTGTCTTCTTGGGGCACCTGGGTGGCTCAGATGGTTAAGTAGCTCCCTTCAGTTTGGGTCATGATACCAGGGTCCTGGGATCGAGCCCCAAGTTGGGCTTCTTGCTCAGTGGGGAGCCTGCTTCTCCTTCTCCCTCTGCCTGCTATTCCCCCTGCTTGCTCTCTTTCTCCCTGTCAAATAAATAAAAATCTTTTTAAAAATTAGTATCTTCTAAATACTAAAACCATTCAGGGGTGCCTGCTTGACTCAGTTGGTAGAGCACATGACTTTTAGTCTCAGGGTTGTATGTTTGGGCCCCATGCTGGGTATAGAGATTACTTAAAAATAAAATCTTAAGGGGCACCTGGGTGGCTCAGTGGGTTAAGCCTCTGCCTTCGGCTCAGGTCATGATCCCAGGGTCCTGGGATCCAGCCCCGCATCGGGCTCTCTGCTGGGCAGGGAGCCTGCTTCCTCCTCTCTCTCTGCCTGCCTCTCTGACCACTTGTGATCCCTGTCTGTCAAATAAATAAAAAAATCTTTAAAAAAAATAAATAAAATCTTAAGAAATTAAGAAATATTAAAAGCATTCAGAAATGATGACAAAAATCTGCAATATGTCTCATAAAGATTAATATCCAACATATATAAAAACTGCTTTTTAATCAGTTTTTAATCAATGAAAAACATACACATCAATGTGAAACAACCTACATAAGAAAACAGTGGAGTAACTAATTTATAACAAAAACCAAAACAGATGAATATTTACACATGAAAAAATAAACGGCCTCACTAGAAATTGAGAGAAATATAAATTAAGAGATACTACTTTTTGGTACATTAAATTATTTTTTTTAAGATTTTATTTATTTGACAGAGAGACAAGTGAGTGTGCAAACATAAGCATGGGGAGAGATGCCTAAGGACTGAGTCATCCAGGCGCCCTGGTCCATTAAATTCTTTAAAAAGTACTGCCCAGCATTGATTATAACATAAAAAGAGTACAAGATATCATTGATGATTACATATTTAAAGACTTCTCAAAGGCAGTATCTCTCCACATGCAAAATCCAAGCTCAGTTTAAAAAAACTACTCTATATAACTACATCTTTGGGCAAAAGTTACAAAATACATAAGGTCAGGATGTTCACTACAGCATTGTTAGAAAAGGAGGAGGGAAAAATCCAAACTTCCCTCAATAATAACATAGTTAAACAAATAATGGTACATCCTTAATGTACAATATGATTATTTTAAAAGATGTGACAGATCCATATATTTTGGTAAAAAAGATATTCAAGGTATATTTTTGAGTGAAAAAAAATGAAGTCACAGAAAAATACATTGTAGAACATTCATGGTTAAAAATATATGCACACTTATATATGCCCTGTATACAGATATTAGTAATAGCAACAGAACATTCTGAAGGGGTAGTCACAAACTATTTTTTTCTATTTATTTATTTTTGTCACAAACTATTAATAATGGCTACTTGTGAAAAGGAAAATGGGACTTAAAGAGACACTGAAAGGGTGAATATGAAGATGGGCTTTTCAATTTTATTCCAAATTTTGCTGTATCAAATTTTAACAAGTATATATTCATTTGCTATTTGCAAAATTAAAAAAAAAACTTTGAAAAGTAGACAAATAGGGCACCTGGGTGGCTCAGTTGGTTGAGCAGCTGCCTTCAGCTCAGGTCATGATCCTGGAATCCCGGGATCGAGTCCCACATCGGGCTCCCAGCTCCACGGGGAGTCTGCTTCTCCCTCTGACCTTCTAGCCTCTCATGCTCTCTCTCACTGTCTCTCTCTCAAATAAATAAATTAATTAATCTTAAAAAAAAAAAAAAAGAAAAGAAAAGTAGACAAATATATGCCCAAATGTTAACAGTACCTTCTTTGGATCACAGAGTCTCTAGTGATTTTATTTTTATTTTTTAAAGATTTTTACTTATTTATTTATTTGATAGACAGAGATCACAAGTAGGCAGAGAGGCAGGCAGAGAGAAAGGAGGAAGCAGGCTCCCCGCCAAGGAGGGAGCCTGATGTGGGGCTGGATCCCAGGAGCCTGGGATCATGACCTGAGCCACGCAGGTGCCCCAGTTTCTACTGATTTTAATTTTCATTTTGTTTTATTGTATTTTGTAATTCTATAATGATCATATATTAATAATATGTTAAGTACAAAAATAATTTCCTTAAAAGTGTAATATTGTTTAAAATGTTTATTGTTTAAAATTTAAAACAATCTATGCACATTTAAACTACAATGTAAAGAAACTGGTAAGTCTCACATTGGAAAAACAAGGTGGCCAGCAGATGAGGAACAGACTTTTTACTGAATCCCCTTTGTGCCTTTTCCTATTTGCATGTATCACCAGTTTAGAAAAGTAAGTAAAATTATACACAAATACAATTCCCTCTCCTGATATATATAGTAGCTACTTCTTTGAAAGAGTTCAGGTTTGATTTCTATTTACTGACATAGCAAAAGCTCATGATATACAAGTAAGTGGAAAAAATATCCAATGATACTGTTGATCTGATTCCATTTTATAAAATAGGAGTATATATGCTCAGAAAAAAAGTCTGTAGCAGTGGTTCAAAGATTGCCAGGGCCTGAGGGTGAAGAATAGAATGTACTGCAAAGGGGCATGAGGGAAATTTTGGGGTACTGGAAGTATTCTATATCTTGACTTAGGGATAGTTATATAGCTATATGCTTTTTAAAATGTGAATTTTATTAGTAAATGTAAATAACAGCTCAATGAATCTGACCCCCTCCACCACCACCAAAAAATATCTATATGGCTATATACCAATATGCCATAACAATTACAGATTATTGTAGTAGATTAGATTATTGCTCAAAAAGACTCACTCTCTCACTTCCCATTTCCATTGGAGTCTATTTCTCTGTTCCATGCTTATTAGACTTGGCCATATGATTTGCTTTAGCCTTATGGTAGATCAAGTGCACTTCCTTGACTTTTGCCTTTGGGTTTAGCCACATTCTTTTAAGCTTGGGCTCATTCTCTTGCATGTCTGTCAATACCATGAGAAAAGTTTCCCCAAGTGGCTACTGTCCCTTCATCCTGGATCTTAAAAATGAATGTACATGGAACAGATCAGAGCCCTCTCCACAGCAACCAGCAAACCCAATCAGTTCTGTAGTGTGTAGAAAAGCTGTACAGCCAGGCCAAAACAACCCACAGATGTGTGAGAAATAAATGGTTATTGCTGAATGCCACTGGATTGTGTGACTGTTTGTTATGCAGCATTATTGTGACAATAGTAACTAATATATTATCTCTGGGTAGGAGTAATAGGGATTTTTTAACCCTTCTTTGTATTTTTTCTACTTACTTATCTTTTAGGTATTTCAGCATCTATTACTTTAAAATCTGAAAAAAAAGCTTTTGTGAGAAAGATAAGATACAAAAAAGGTAATTTATATATACATACTGTTTTAAATGATCATTGGCAAGAGCCATTCTATCTCTGCGTTGTTTTTCTGCTTTTTCTTTTTCTTCTTTAAAAGCTTTTTCAATGCTGAGTTTCAATTGTTCTTCCCATTTTTCATCTGATTTTATTTTATTCTTTTGGAATTCAATCTGTGCATCACGTTCTTTCATAACTCTACTAAGAAGAAGTCCTGACTACAAAAAAAAATTGTGGCATTTTAAGAAAATAACGTTTAATTATGCATAGATAACATTAAATATAGAGAGAAATACAAGAAAACCCAAGCAGTACATGAAAGCGTTTCACTCTTTCTGTCTGGTACAATTGATATTGCTTTGCAAATTCAATAGCCTTTTTTCTTTCTCCTTGTTTGTGTATTTCTTCCTCTATATCAAGAATTTGTCTTTCTGCCTCTACTTCTTCATCACGCTTCTTTTTGGCTTCAAGTTTCTGTTCTTTCATCCCCTAAAAAAAGAAAAAAATCAGTCTTCTATTTTCGTTTTTCAACTTAATTTCACAAAATTTAACATTACATATAACAAAATAATTTGAGCTTTCATTATGAGTTTTTATTGTATTTGCATATATCATTAATAAATAAGATGTTACACTTATAAGATAATATTTTAGTTGAATTTTTTTTGGTAGGTAACATGTTTATATGGTTCAAAACCCCAAAATATTGTAAAGATATACAGTGAAGTTCTCCCTCTAATCCGAGTTTCCATCAGCAATCCCTAAAATAACCACTATTATCAGTTTCTTATTTTTGCTTCTGAAGTTCCTTTCCATATTTATATACATATATATATTACTATTTTTATTCCTTTAAAAAAATCAACAGTAGCATATTTACATGCTCTTCTACACCTATGAGGAGTCTATCCAATGTGTCATGTCAGATGAAGTATTTCTTCTCCTCTATGGGTCATACTTCATATGTCTTAAGAAAACCTTACTTTACCCTAAAATCCGGAAGATATTCTATGATTTATTTTAAATTTTTACTGTTTTACTTTTCACATCTGGGTCTTTCATCCAGCTGAAATTCATTTTTGTATATTCTATACCATAAGGATATAATTTCATCTTTCCATATGCCAATTATCTCAGTATTAGTTACAGAATGCCCAATCCTTTCCCTTCTGACTTGACTGACATTTCTGTCATATGTCAAGTTCCCATATATAACGTGAGTTTTTTTAGGCTCTCTCTTCTGGTCTATTATTTTGTCAATCTCTGTGCCTATAAAACAGTTTTTACTACTATGTTTCTACCACATTTACTATATTTCTTCTTATTCTTTAACATGCATGGAGATATAAAGTATTATATACAGTGTGCTACTTCTGTGTATTTATATGGTATATTCCACTCCCCCATCCCTTTATGGATCAGGGACTTCTCTAAAATCAAGTTTTTAGAAGCAAAATTTATATATCCCCTTTTAGTATAGTTTTACAAATGCATAGTCACTTATGCATTTGTTCCATCCC
>RCUC01115109.1:0-10143 GCA_003697995.1 Taxidea taxus jeffersonii
CGAGGCTTGGTGAGTTGGTCAGCTCTGCTCACGTATAACTTCTGGGCTAGTCTGAGCTGTGCAGGAGCCCCTGTGAAGGGAAAGGGACACATCTGACCCCAGTTTATTTTGTAATTTAAAGGGGATTTTCCTTAATCCTCACTAAGGACAAAAAGAGGGTAAGAACATACTAAAGGCATGCTAGTTAAAAATTAGTGCAAGATGAGGCATCTCTCCTGCTCCTCCTTCCCTGGATATCTATTAGGAGTTGCAACACCATTGGGCCCACCATCTGAGTAAGGCAATGAAAGGTCTTTCCTCTGATATGACCTTACTCATGATATCCCCTCCTAACTTACAACATTAAAGGAATTTTTTTTTTTTTTTTTTGACAGAGAGAGGGAGAGATCACAAGTAGGCAGAGAGGCAGGCAGAGGGGGAGGGGGAAGCAGGCTCCCCGCTGAGCAGAGAGCCCAATGTGGGGCTCTAACCCAGGACCCCAAGATCATGACCTGAGCTGAAGGCAGAAGCTTAATCCACTGAGCCACCCAGATGCCCCCTAACTTACAACATTAAAAAAAAAAAAGGTCGGCATGGTTTGCTAAATATGTGGTATGTGACTATCTGTATACAGTGACTATCCGTATCAGAGAAAATAGGTTTTCTCATGCAAGGGTAGGATGGGATGCTGTGAGAGCACAATGTAGCCCAAGAAAATTAACCACTGAGTATGTGTGTGTGTGTGTGTGTGTGTGTGTGTGTGTGTGTGTGTGTGTGATTGGGAGGGAAGGTTGTTTGTAACACTTGGGAGAATTAAATCGTGAATCCCCTGTTTCCCGGTAAATTCATATTTGAGGACACTCTCCCTCCCTGCTATATGAGAGGTGGTATGATGGGTTAGAGGTGTGAGGGCTAAGGATGGGGATGGGGATGTGGTGTGCAGAAAGCTAAGAAAGCCTCTTACCACATGTGTGCACAGTTCTGATTTTTATGAATGTTTCTAGCTTTGCATTTGAACTTCTTGTTAACCTGTATTAGAAAACCTTTTTCACAAGATCCTTAAAGGTTTTAAAAGGAAGGAAAGAGAAGAGCACAACTAAGATGACTATTGAAATGAAACAATGTATAGGGTTAAAGTTACAGATGTAAAAAGGTGTTGGGGTGGGGGAACTAAAATTTCCTAGTAAGACATTTAAATACGTTAAGGGCTTAGAAAAGGATTCAAACCAGGGGGGAAATGGCCAGGACTGACAAGATTTTAAAATGACCAGATGAGATCCAGCAAAAAGAAAAATGAAGACCTGTGAAGGGGAGTGAAAAGACTGAAGGTTGAATTCCAGTTTAGCTCTAATTAAGAAACAAAGGTAAGGGGCAAAAATAGAACTCTTTTTAAAAATAAACTTGGGGCGCCTGGGTGGCTCAGTGGGTTGAGCCACTGCCTTCCATTCAGGTCATAATCCGATGGTCCTGGGATCTAGCCCCACATTGGCCTCTTTGCTCAGCGGGGAGCCTGCTTCCTCCTATCTCTCTGCCTGCCTCTCTGGCTACTTGTGATCTTTCTCTGTCAGATAAATAAATAAAATCTTTTAAAAAAATTAAAAAAATAAACTTTTAAAGTAAATAATTCATTATTATAAGTAATTAAAATATATTAAAATATAATAAATAATGCTAATAACTTGATTTTATTATATAATTTACCCTTTAGAGAGAAATGTAAAGGAGATCTAAGAAAATAAGTAAATAACAATTAAAACCACCCAAAGCATGACCCAAAGTAGACTTAATCATAAATTTCTTAGTTTAGATCTAATTTCTCCTGGTTACCAGCTCCCTACAAAACTGTCTGTCTGATGCTGACTACTTTGGCCTGCCTCGGTCTGCCCTGATAGCAGGTAAGATTTTGAATGTCTAGGGGTGCAGAACACAGCTTGGCACCTTAATCCATCAGACAGACAGAGGATCTAAGGAAAAGAAGAGATAGAAAGAAGAGTTTGTAGCTGACCCAAAGACCCCAGCAAACACAGACTTGTTACCAATTGCTAAATTCTTTCCCAGAAGAAAGTAAAACCTCAAAAGTAATTAAGACAAAGCATAAGAATAAAGCCCAAGGTCCAAGCAAGGATCAAAGCAATTGTGTTCAAGTAGCAATAAAGATAGCTAAAATGATGCATCTTTGATGGCAATGTTCAGAGTTTGACTCTACCTTTCCAGTCTTCTTTCTGTGTTTGTCTTTAAATGTTGAAGCTAAGCAGTGAAGCTTAATGTTCCTTATGCTCTGTGACTGCATAAATTTGAGCCTTTGTTTATAGTCTTCTATTTTTCCCACCAACTTAAATGGACATACTTAAACTCCTTATTTTTTTTTAAAGATTCCATTTATTTATTAGAGAGAGAGAGAGAGAGAGAGCACAGGCAGAGGGAGAAGCAGGCTCCCTGCCGAGCAAGGAGCCCAATGTAGGACTCGATCCCAGGACGCTGGGATCATGACCTGAGCCGAAGGCAGCTGCTTAACCAACTGAGCCCCCCAGGCGTCCCTAAACTCTTTATTTTTAAAAGCCATCTCAAATGCCATCTCTTTTGTGGGGCTCCCCTGATTTCTTTAGCTGGATGCAGTATGTTTTTCTGTCTTGTTGACCTCATCAGCCTTCAAATACTTGACATTCTCTATATGATATTCATGATATTTATAAAGATAATTAGTTTTTTCTACTGGATCATAAGTATTTTGAAGAAAGAGTCATGTCTTGTTCATCCTAGACATTAAGAAAAAAAAGCTAGCACTCTATGTGTTTCCGATAATAAGAGATGTGATTAAAAGATAAACGAATACTTCTATTCATTCATTCTTCAATTACTTATTCAACAAGTATTTATTGAGTACTTAACTTGTTCCAGTTTCCCTCATAGGCATCCATGCCACGATAGACCTCTAATTCTGGTGGGGGAAAGCCATTCAGTAAACAAATTAAATACATAAAATATATAGTATGTCAGAAGTGATAAGTGTCATGGAGAAAAGTGAACCAAGAAAGGAGGAAATTGGGCAATGGGCTGTTTAATTTCTAGTGAGGTGGCCAAGCTGGTTAGGTTACACTGGAGGAGAAAACTGGAGCAGAAACCTGAGGTAAGGGAACAAGCCACAGGGCTCTCCGGGAGAAGGAGCATTCCAGGTTCAAGGGAAACACATGGACCAGAGAAGCTAAGAGGAACCTTACTGTAGCATCATAGATCATTGGATTTATTTTGAGTGAGATAAGAAACCATTGAAGAAAGTATGAATACCCAACTTTTGTATCAATATGGACGAAATTGGAAGAGATTATTCTGAGTGGAAAAAGTCAAGCAGAGAGAGTCAATTATCATGTGGTTTTGCTTCTTTGTGGAGCATAAGGAAAAACAGGGACGACAAGGGGAGATGGAGAGGAGAAGGGAGTTGGGGGAAATTGGAGGAGGAGATTGGAGGGGGAAATTGGAGAGACTGTGGACTCTGAGAAACAAACTGAGGGTTTTGGAGGGGAGAGGGGTGGGCGGTTGGGTGAGGCTAGTGGTGGGTATTATGGAGGGCACGTATTGCATGGAGCACTGGGTGTGGTGCATAAACAATGAATTCTGGAACACTGAAAAGAGATTTAAAAAATAAATAAAAATTTAAAAAAAGAAACCATTGAAGAATTTAAAGTGGAAAAGTGGGTTAGTCTGTGATGACTTAACAGTTTGTGTTTTCACATGGTTGAATTACTTACACTCATATACTTTATTCTATATAGTCTGTTCTCTGTACTATGTACACAATATGTACTGTCTGTCCTCTGAGGAAGAGTGTAAGCTACCTGCATCGTGTGAGTAGTAATCCATCCTCAAGCATGGCTTCTGGTTGTGTACCTACCAGTACTTGCTGAATACCACACAGTAAGGAACTGTATATGCAGGAGTATTCGGCTTTCAATTTCCTGCCACCAGGGTCACTGTTCCTAAAACAAATCATAGGTAGCTGAGCACACAGGACTGTGAATTATTGACCACTTCAATCTCCTATTTTACCTGTGTGACTGAGTTCAGTGATTTTTCTCAGGGTTTCCATTTAATGGAGTTTGATTTTTTAAAAGGGCCATGACTGGGTTTTTAATGTCTTTCCTGATGTCAACGATTCACCAAGGATTTTCTAATTATATTGCACTCCCCTGAAATTGCAGTTCCATTTCACACTCCTACTCTGCAGAGGGACACATTCTAAACTTAACTTGTCTATTGTAGTGACAATATCTAATTAGAAAGAAACCTTAAAAATGAAGTCTTTCTATATTTAAAACAATATCATATTTTACTCCCTGTCATTCTCTTTATCAGATTTTCCTTGTGTATTAGCCTGCAAGGAACACAAATTAGAATTTTATTGCTGCATATTTTCCCTTTCTAAGGGCCTTTGAGTATAAATTGTTTCATTGACATTAACTCTAAAATTGCATATAGGTAGAGACTAACAGTGAAAATTATTATAATGAAAAGGCAAATAATTTTCATTCAGATATCTTAGACTAAATGCCCTAAGAAGATCTGGATTTAATTGGGGAGAAATAAAGCTAGTCCAATTTTATATTATGCTCAGAAAGATTACCTTAGGTATCTATACTTTATAATTTTATAATTATGAATTCCTATCAATCAGAATTACAAGTTTTAATTAATCTCATTTTAATCAAAGTAAGTTTTTACTAGGATAATCATTTTTTAAAGAGTGGTCTTTTTCAGTTTAAAAAATAATTTTTTTCAGATAGAAATAAGAATTCCAGTATTAGTAAACTAACAAGAATACAAAGTATAGTTATTTTTATGTGGGAACAAATAGAAGACAGTAGAATTCTCTAACTTTTGGAGCATTCAGAAGCTTTTTCATAAACTGAATTCCACTGATAGTGTTTTTATCTTTTTGATTATTAAGAAGGAATGCTAATAAAAACTAATACTTTCTATGAGTCATGAAAGTTTATTCCCAAAATCTGACATCAAAATTTTTCTGAGTTAAGAATAATACAGTGTTGCCGATAATAGTTACCAGATGGATCTACTTTACCCCAGGCACTTGACATGCAGGTTCCTGTTCTATAGACAGGAATGGCCAATGATATGCTTCAGTTCATTTAGGTAGTAACTGGAGGATCTGTACTTGAACTCCACATCTGCCTTGTCCTAAGCTTCTACATCCTTAAGTGGGTATCCTGATATCAGGATTCACCAAAGATTCACCTTCTTAGGTCTCTTGATATTTCTATATTCACCTTTACCTCTCTCCTTTGTATGAAGAAATCAATTGTACAGTGATAACAGAATTTCAACTATAAACTTTTGTTTGATTAAAAAATTATAGCACTCTACTGCAGAAACTATGGACATATATTCATAGACTCCTGGAGAGTCAACAAAATAGACATGATTCTAAAATTCCAAGAAGGGGAATTGAAAAAAGAAATAGCCATGGTAACACAGACATTGAATTACGAAGTCTAACAGATGGTAGATTGGGAAGGCTTTGATGGAGCTAATCTGTAAGAAGTAGGACTTTGTCTAAAGAAAATATGCACCAGTAATTGTTGATTTCCTTTTTTTTTTTTTTTTTGCTATAGATCTCATTGCCCAATTTATCTGTGGCTTAAAGGCTATATGGAACACATGATTATAACATTTGAATGTGTATATTGTTGGAGAGGATGGCTAGATATATTTTGTAGTAAAACTGATCTCAGGGGAATTGGCTTCAAAATACATTCCATTCATTTGTTTTTATTAGGGCTATTTTATTAGTTTTTTTTTTTTCTTTTAACCAGCTTTAAATTGACTCCTTTATTTTTTCTTTGTCCAAGCAATCACTGTCTATAAAATAATGGGTTAGATGTGCTTGTTTTTACTAATACATACATAAGCAAACGTGCTTAACATTCCTTGTTTAAATCATATTATATTTACCACCTAAACTAATTTTGTATGCTGCCTTTAATATTCATATCATACTCTGAGATACACTTTGTTTTAATTCTGGAGATGACTAAACAGCTCTTCACATCTTTTTGATATAGATCACCAAGGAGACTAATCCCTGAATACTCAGTAAAAAGACTGTTCTCAGGTAGGTGAGTGTGGAACTGCCCCAACTGATTGTGGTCAGGAGTTGGAATCACGTGACCTAGAGTCAGCTCAGCAGAGACCATGGATAAGGTAGGCAGTGACAATTACATATAACAGATATAAATGTTCACATTTTAATAACTTCTCAAATGAAAAGTAATGAAGACTTGCTATGGTAACAGTATAAATGAAAAACTGATGGTGGTTTTGTAAGATTATTTTGGGCTAATAATATGGTGTAGAACATGTAAAGAAGGACACTGACCAACTAGCATGTGTCCCTACCCCAGTGATCTATGCTTTATGGAATGTGCAGAATGACATTATGGACAGTAATGGAGTTGCCTTAAATAGTTTAGTTGTCATGGAAGAGAGAAAACACCAGTGCTGTATTATTCCTGTGGACAGGAGTAGAGATGGTGAGTTTTGGAGCAACGTGAGGAACAGCTTTAAATTACTTACAATGTTCTAAAATAGAAAACATCAGCTGTGGCCAAGCAGAGGAAAAATGCCCCTCTCTCAGGAAGGCAGGAGGAATTTTTGAATCAACCCATTTTCAATCATTAAGTTTTTCTGAAAGTCTGATATTGGGAAGAAACTCTCTTCATTCAATTTCTGTTCCACAGAGATTTTTATTCTTATAACTAAGCGTTCTTTGTGCTAAGCCATTCTTTATACTTCATAAGGACTTTCTTGGGATGATAAATTTAACTAAGCTGTTAACCTTTAAAAATGTAAATCTGAACAGAAGGAAAATGTCCAGTCCACAGGCTGCTCTCCTAATATTTGGTTACAACATTGCTTGATAAAGGTAAGAGTGTATACATTTTAAACAGACTTTGAAACATCATGAGGATGGTCTTTATACTCAGTGAGGTGTCATACATTA
Organism: Taxidea taxus jeffersonii; assembly: GCA_003697995.1. Classification (NCBI taxonomy): domain Eukaryota; kingdom Metazoa; phylum Chordata; class Mammalia; order Carnivora; family Mustelidae; genus Taxidea; species Taxidea taxus. The sequence continues at coordinate 6,992 of RCUC01115109.1, forward strand.
ACACTACCCTTCTAGCTATGGAGTAGTGTCAGTAAAAGAAGAAAATACAGTGTTGAAGTTAATGGGTAAAATACAGTGTTGAAGTTAATGGGTAGGCTTGTCTCATCAGTAATCTCTACTCCCCAGACAGTAGTTAATGATCAATCTTAACGTTATCCTGAACTTGCTTTTTTCAAATTACTCATGATATGTAAAATACTCTGTCCCTCCTAGTTTATTTGAGCAACCTTGGAGAACATATTTTTGACAATAATGTTGAAGTTACTGTTACTTTCAGAAATCTCCAGAGTAGGGCTCTGAATAGGAAAAAATACCTGAATATTCTGTTATAAATCCTTCGATTCTGTCCATAACATTGTTGGGTCACAATGTCAAAAGATCACCAGAAAAATTTGTTTAAAACTAATTCAAAACCAGTTGCTCTAAACAAAGACAAGTGGGTAAAACAAGAACAGATCTATATAGAAACAGTTGTTACTGTGTTCATGTTGAAGTCTGTGTCTCAGTAAATTTTTGGTTCTGCCATTAGTCCCAGATGAAGGAGAACACTTTTCTTCTCCTTGTAAATGTGGTTGTACCAGATGTAAAAAAAAAAAAAAAAAAAAAAATTAAATATCAAAACATCTATGTCCTCAGCCAATCAAGATTACTAAATAAGCTGTGCCTTATTTTTCCTGATGTTGTCATGTTTGTGAGAATGAGATTATAATTAAAAGCTTGTTTGATGGGGCGCCTGGGTGGCTCAGTGGGTTAAGCCGCTGCCTTCGGCTCGGGTCATGATCTCAGGGTCCTGGGATCGAGTCCCACATCAGGCTCTCTGCTCAGCAGGGAGCCTGCCCCCCCCCTCTGCCTGCCTCTCTGCCTACTTGTGATCTCTCTATCTGTCAAATAAATAAATAAAAAATCTTTAAAAAAAAAAAAAAAAGCTTGTTTGAGTACTCTAGAAAAAGCATGGGGAAAAGTACAAGTAAATGACCCTCCACTCTCAACTTGGAAACTGACTAGATCACTGAGAATGGAGTCCTTTATAATTTGAGGAATACTTTTGTGTTTTATCAGGATGGTATAGAGAATTTACGACCCAGCATACCCATGGGACAGTGGAGCCCCCAAACACCAGATAAATCCCAAATGAAATTTATATTTTGTATATGTATTTATACATATATATAATTTATATATCTATACATTATATATCTTATATGAAATATAAATTATATTTCACATATAATATTATATACAAGTACATATGTATTTATCTTTAGAAATGATGGGAGAGTAAAACTTTCTCCAACTAGGCAAGAGCATTTTTAGTGCAACTGTATTAATTGTACCCTTGGTGATATTAACATCGTTTTTTGAATCTTCCTCCTGGATCTGAAGTTTGATGGTCCTAATTTGTCAAGGAGTTAAATTTTGCTTAACACAGATATGTTTGTATGATTCATTGTGTCTTGGCTATTTAAGGTGATAATGACCATGGCCCTTCTAACTCTGTCCAGTTACACATAATGGCCAGAGCTCATTCTTTCTCCCAAACCTGCCCTTGCTGGACTGAAGCTGCCATTCATTTTTTTTTCTACACTGAACCCCACTAAACTGAGATTGATTTTAGTCACTGAGGACCTTGTGACATCTCTAATGTTCATCTTCCGATGTGGTACCAAATTCAGAGGACTTTGGTAACAATGCAGTAAATTGACATGAGCAAGAAGATGGAACAGGGTAGGAGGATATTCAGTATACTGAGTTTTAAGAAGCAATGGCTATTGACAACCTAACTTTGAGCTGAAAATAGAATGCAATAAACTATGTAAATTTGGCTAGAGTGATGTATAACAATATAGCCATTGATCGTAAATACTCATACTAGGCAGAGGGGCAACACTACATGGTGGAATGATGGAAACAGCCATGAAGCAGATAACAGTGGGCAAGCTAATGTCAGTGGCAGCTACTGGGACTAGAGAAGAAGAAGAAGAAGGTCACCAAAGATTCAGCTACCTGTGGGGGTTACCAGTAATCTGTCAGTTAAGTGAAGAATGAAAAGGTTATAAGAAGTAACCTCCAAAAGAAATAACAGATGTGGAAACATTAAGACCTAAAGAGTTCAAAGTCATTGCAGGGTCCAGAGCAATTTTGGCAAAGCAGTTGCCCAGAAAAAACCAACTCACTTTATTTTGTTAATAATCACATGGTCACCCTGCACCCAGACAGAATTCTTTTTTTTCCCCAGAATTCTTGTTATTAAGTTGATTCCATTCTTAAATTCTATAGGCTAAACATTCTTCAATTCTTGTATATCCTATACTTTGGAGCCCCTATGCCACTCAGCTTTCAGCAATCCCAAACACAATGCTCCGTGAGTTCTTTAGCCTGCACTAGCAGAAGTTACTTGATGTGATCAAATTAGTTCCATACATCTTCATTGTTGGTTATTTATTGTCCTCAATACTCCTTATTAGTGTGCCTTGTTGTTGAAGCTACTTTTATTTAAAATTCTATTTTCTAACAGGTCTCTCAGTGTCCTTTAATTTTTCTTTTGTATAAGATTAAACTTTATTTTGTCAAAAATGAGTGATACTTGATCAAGATAAATGGAAGGACTGTTTTTCCATGTTATTTTTCCAGTTATAGGAATCAAAAGTAGACTTGGCATCTGCCTACTGAGCTTTGCCAAAGAATGTAGTCAGAGCTTAAAGAAATTCTACTTTTGACACAAGAACTGAGAATATGTTGACAGTCCTTTAATGAAGATTTCTAGAGCTAATCAATGGCTTTTCCCTGTAACATATCCTTTTCAGGTAAATACTAAGATTAATGGGTTATATTTAGACAGTTAAAGTGCCAACAGAATTGCTTCTGTTCTGCTGATATTTTTTTTGCTGCCAGAGATATGAGGTGTACAATCCAGACGATAAAATTTGAGGATGTCCCAAATTAAGCAAAAGCTCATTATATTCACTCTCAATTAATTAGAAAAACACATATAACTTAATAGGCTTAACTCCGTGCCCCTCACTTCTTCATATTTTGCTGCCAGGATTTGACTTCATCTCCAGCCATCTGACAGTCCATTAACACAGTTACTGAAAAGGTGGGAAAGGGAGGTATTAATCCAATCAATTTCATAGCTCCCTAGCAGTGATGGC
>RCUC01115111.1:0-10412 GCA_003697995.1 Taxidea taxus jeffersonii
GGAAGCACCCTGAGAAGGGGAGGAAGGAGGGGTCCTGCCAGCAGGGTCAGGGGACCACCTACAGGGGGTTAGGTGGGAAGTAAAGCCAGCTTTGTCTGAAAGGGAACATGGTGGCAAGGCCGACCTGGCCTCTTCCACCATCTTCACCTTATGGCTGTGAGACCTTGAGTAAGTCAGGGTCTCTGAGGACCAGTTTGCCCTCCTGGAAAATGGACACTGTAATACCCATTCAGGTACTAACATACAACTCCATGCTTGGCCCACAGAAAGAGCTCAGTCAATGACAGTCACTATTGTCACCATCATTAGCAGTATACCAAGAACCCATGGCCAACAGCAGTTCCCTGAAGGGACACCAAGGCCTCCTGTCAAGCCTGGCAGAGACGGTCAGTCTGACATATGGCTGTCTGTCTACAGATGACAGTTCCATTTCAGCAGTAATAATGGTCCCGGTTTGTGAGTCTTCCTCCCCTACTCCATCCCCCTGCTGCTTATGATAATATAATTGATCCAACTCACACCAGCTGTGCTTCTCCAGCAGCATTTCTTGGCTTAACTCAGGAAAGAAAGACAAAAGAGTAACCCCTGTCCAACATCCCTGTAATTAGGAGGTTTGGCTCAGCCCGGAGTCAGATGACCACGAGTGAACCAGAGGGAGCTGCGGAGTCTGCCCCATGGGGAGGGGTTGGAGGAGGAGAGAGGCCAGCCCCAGCCCAAGCCAGGCCACCTTTGGGACAACTTCCTGTCTCCATAGACATTCCCTTTCCCACTCCCAGGGAGTAGATAATTAAACCGGAGTAATAAAGACTCATTTGTTGCTAATTCCTGCAGTGTTGAAATGAATTTACATTCCTGTGCAAAGGGAAAAAAAAAAAAGAATTGAAAATTGAAAATAAATAGAACCTCCAGTACTTGCATAGCACGCACTATGTGCTAGACACCCTTCTAAGCCCTTTACAAGTAATAACTCATTTAAACTTGTCGTTTTGAAGGTGATATTCGGCTGTCAGCTTGGGTTTGTAGCTGGAAGCTTTGTAAAAGAAGGCAGTTTGGATCAGAGACAATTTGTCAATGTTGCAGGTTGTCAAGGGCGTTGCTAAGAGGAGTCACTGTGTTTAAATTTTGTTTTAACTCTTTGCTTCCAGAGGAAAAATTGGATGGATGGGAAAAAGATTATTTTTTTTGTAAAAGAACAGAATGACAGGCTGTTTTGTTTTTATTAGAAAATTAAGAGTTTTGATTCTGGTCTCAGAAGTCTTTGACCTATGTAAACGAGGCAGTCTGCTGCTCTCTGGTGGCAGCATACAGGTATTGTAGGAAAAGTACTCAAGAGGAGGTTATTTTGGCAAACCTGGAGTGATGAGGGTAGCAGCAAAAACTCAACCAATCCTAACTTATGGTTGAAAGAAAAAAGCAGAGGTAAAATGGGAGGAGAGAAGATAAGTTGAAGCAAGACTGGCCATATGCTAATAATTACCGAAGTAAAGAGAGGTTTTTTTAATTAGTTAAAAAGACAGATGTGTGAGTTCTTTGCCCTATCCCGTTCTATGATTTGAGGCCTAGAAATGTCAAAAGGTCTTTCTCCTATCACAGACAAAGCCATCTCCTGCCCAGTTACCCCAAGTGGGTGGGCACTGATAAATCTACCAGAGGCTCCCCCAATCCCCCAGTGTAGCATGGGGAAAGAAGATGACCACTGGATGAGCAGACAGGAAGGGACAAGGAAAAAGTGCAACTTCCCCATCATCTTCCTAGACTATAGCAAGTGGCCATTTTTTTTAATTTCTCTATTAATTTATTTAAGAGGAAAGAGGAACTTTTTTTTTTAGATCTTATTTATTTATTTGTTAGAGAGAGAGAGAGAGAGCAAGCACAGGCAGACAGAGAAGCAGGCAGAGGCAGAGGGAGAAGCAGGCTCCCTGCAGGACTCGATCCCAGGATGCTGGGATCATGACCTGAGCCAAAGGCAGCCGCATAACCAACTGAGCCACCCAGGCGTCCTGAGGAAAGAGGAACTTTTACAAAAGATCCCTTCTAATACTGAGTGCATTTTTAAAAATGTATTATTTGTTTCATTAGTATAGGTCTGTGATTCATCAGCCTTACACAATCCACAGCACTCACCACAACACATACCCTCCCCCGTGTCCATCACAGAGCCACCCCATCCCTCCCCTCCCCCTTCCCTCCCACAACCTTCAGTTTGTTTCCTGAGATTAAGAGTCTCTTATGGTCTTATTTTTCAAATTCCTCATATCAGATCATATGATAATTGTCTTTCTCTGGTTGAATTATTTTGCTTAGCATAATACCCTCTAGTTCCATCCATGTCCAAGGTTTCTTTTTTTTTTTTTTAAGATTTCATTTATTTATTTGACAGACAGAGATCACAAGTGGGCAGAGAGGCAGGCAGAGAGAGAGGAGGGAGCAGGCTCCCCACTGAGCAGAGAGCCTTATTCGGGGCTTGATCCAAGGACCCTGGGATCATGACCTCAGCCAAAGGCAGAGGCTTTAACCCACTGAGCCACCCAGGTGCCCCAAGATTTCTTTTTTGATGGCTACATAATATTCCATTGTATGTATGTATGTATGTATGTATGTGTATGTATGTGTGTGTATTATATATATATATATATATATATATATATATATATATATATATATATACATATCACCTTCTTTATCCATTCATCTGTTGATGGACATCTAGGCTCTTTCCATAGTTTGGCTATTGTGGACATTGCTGCTATGAACATTGGGGTGCACGTGCCCCTTCGGATTACTACATTTGTGTCTTTGGGGTAAATACCCAGTAGTGCAATTGCTGGGTCGTAGGGTAGCTCTATTTTCAACTTTTTGAGGAACCTCCATACTGTTTTCCACAGTGGCTGCACCAACTTGCATTCCCACCAACAGTGTAGGAGGGTTCCTCTTTCTCTGCATCCTTGCCAACATCTGTCATTTCCTGACTTCTTAATTTTAGCCATTCTGACTGGTGTTAGGTGCTATCTCCCATTGGCATTTTTGCAATCCCCCGAGCTCTGGACCCTTGCCAGAGCTGTACGTCCCATCTATTTAACGATCTCCCCCTGCAGATTTGCTTTCCAAGCAGAGCCACTATTCTGTTCCATGTACTGTGGGGAGTTTTCTGTGTATGTGTTCTCACTCCATTTTCTGGAGTACATCCCTGACCCCCATAGATGAGACTGATACCAACCCCATGATGTTATAATTTTTATGACTCTCTTTCCACCAAATAGTGAGTTTCTTGACCCAGGGACTGTGTTTTACTTTTCATTTACTTTCCCTGCTCTGGGAAAGGCCCATGTCAGTCACTTGCCCTTCTTCCTCAGGGAAGCTATTGAAGGCTGGGACGGCCTCTCCAGGGCCCCTGAGGGAAGTGCTGCTGCCTGGTGGAGGGGTGGGGTGGGGTGGGGGAAGGGGCAAGACAGAGATGAGAGCTCCATCTGCCCTACCCCTGTTTTCTTATTTGTTCCCAGCAGGAAATCGATGATGTCAGAAACTGTGGGATAACTCTGCAGCCCCAATCAATAGACCCTGATTAATTCAGTCATGGCTGTTGGGTAAATTTGCTGCATCATAATTAGAATTATTAATTAAAAATAGGAAATCGATTGACACAAATTAAGAAAGGAGGAGTCAGTTGGGCCACTTTGACATTGCTGGGGCAGATGGTTGAGGGCTCTCCACACTCGCTTCTAGCTTCAGGGTCCCCCATCCCTGGGGTGTCCACACAGAGGGAGTCCAGCCTCCAGGCCCCACAGCTAATCAGGGAGCAGAGAGTGCCCCGAGGCCTCCGCATACCAGAGCTGGAGGCCGCCCAAGGCATCTCAGCCAGTACCCTTCTTTTTTTAACATTGAGAAATGGAATTTGGGGAGAAAAAAAATCTGAATTTCTGCTCATTATTTTGCATACTCTTTTCACATGCATACCTCTTTTTATCATCATAGTGTATTCTTAGGGCATGTGATAATATGTTCCTTTTTTTCCCGTCAGCATGGCATCATCACTTTTTTATTTGCCACGTAATTATCATTTGGAATGGCTGCATAATATTCCATGAATTCGCTTAATCAGTTCCCTATTGTTGGCTATATGAGTAGTTGAACTATAAGAATACTAGCTAAATTCATCAGAGGTCTGTTCTCACATCTTTCCCTATGGGCTTTAGATGCATTGTTTTATCCTCACAACAGTCCCGTGAACTGTTATTATCCCCATGTTATAGACGAGGAAACTGAGCCTGAGAGGAGTTCAGAGGCTTGTCCGAGGGACTTGTCCAGGGTCACATGAGGCTTTGAAGGTGGAGCTTGTAGGAAACCAGGGATTCTTGAGCACAGTGCTGGTCCACGCCCAGTTTCTTGGTACCCACATAAGCAGGTAGCAGTACCTCATTTCTCACATCTTTTTTCTTCTGCAGATGTCATTTTTACAGACAAAGAAACTGAGGTCTGAAGTCATTTGGTCCAAGTCCCACCACTGGTCAATGGCATATCCAGTAAGCGAGTCAGGCCTCCTATCTCTCTGCTCAGGACTCTTTCTACTCTCATGCCCCACCCCACCCCATCCCATCCCATTTCTCCTTCTCCTCTGCCCTTCCCTCCTCGTTGATCCCCCGGGGTCCTCTAAAATCTAACAGTTCCCACATCTGGTCAGAGCCATCCCTGAGAACATCTGCCCTGAATGCAGAGGCTAAAGCCAGTGGAGGGACAGAGAGAGAAGCTCCCACTACACATGGGCATTTCTATACCACCTGCGAGGCAGGCCCCGCTCGTGATTGCTTCTGCCAGGTCCCTTTAAATGCCCCCACGCCATGCCACCTGGAGTGCCTGGGGACCCTGGACCCTGGCTGGTGGATTCCCTCCTTCCACCCTCTGCCCCAGCCCCATCACCACATCTGACGGCTCCCCACTTGTCAAGAGTAGACCATCTGACCGTGTAAACTCAAGAACAGTTTCCTCGATCCTTGTTCCACTAAGACACAGTGACATATGCTGTTCATGGGCGAGGGCCGAGATAAGTCGGCTGGGTGATGGGCAATGTCCGTGGCCCCTGGCCCATGGAGCCCTGCCCTTTCTCTCCCATTTAAGAAAACATTTAGAAATGCAAGTAAAATAGGGGGAAGTTACAGTTCACGGACAACCTTGACGCTTCTGTTACTTAGGATGAAAAATAAATTATTCGCCAGCTTTGTACTACATTAGTAGCAGATCACTTGTGACAAACCTTACCCTCTACTGATTTGTCACACATGACACAGCAGTAAGAGCACCCCAGCTAAAATACACAGATTGTTCTGCACCAGCACCAGAAATTCTTCTCCAAAACACCCACAGCTTTGGGCAAAGTCTTCTAAGCCTTTCCCCCCACCTCCTTTTGTTTAGAAGACCAAATATGACCCAGTGTTTTCACTCACTAGATTCTGCTCAGTGGCCCCAACCTCTGCTTTTGAAATCCCCACACTTTGCCACTTTCCTCCGCTCCGACCTCTCTCCTCCCTGGACAGAGTCGTGGGGTTTCAGTCACAGATGTCAGCTGGGTCCCTAGGTCTTGAGTCACAGCCTCATAGCCCAGGCCACATCTTCCCTCCTTTCTCTGCCCCTTTCTTTCAATCCCCACAATCTACAGTCCCCTAGCCCCTCAGAAGGAGCCCCTAAGGACACTCCTTCCTCCCGGAATGAGGTGCATGGCCCCCCATGCCTCCCAGGAAGTACCGTTCAGGGACTAGTCTTCTTTCGGAACCGGTAATTTACTGCACTCGTGTGCCATAAAAAAAAGTTAGTTTGAAGTGTTCTCTAACCAACTTAATTACCACGAGCCTCCTTGTGAAGATCGTTCCAGCTAGTTGAATATTAATCTGCAATTCAAAGAGTCCCCAGGCACAGATTGCAAGATCTCGTACACGCAAGTAATTAAGACCATAAGTAGACAGACTCCAAAGAACCAGAAATTTTCTCCCAGAACACAAGAGGAAAAGCTCTTATGAACTTCAGGTTACATTGCTGTCCTTCTCGTTAGCCTCCCAGCTCACCTGGCAGGCCAGGCCAGGCCAGAAATGCAGATTTTGTTATTTCATGGGTTCTGGAACAGGCAATATACTTTTATAGAGGCTGCATGATTTAGTAGAAAGAACACTGGACTGGGAGTCCAGAGACCTGGTTTATAGGCTCCCCGTGACTCTTTACCCTGAGCAAGTCATTGTCCCTCCTTGAGCAAGAGCATCCCGATCTATAGAAGAAGGGAGATATACCAGGCTGTGAGTTCTCTAGGTCAGGAATCAGGTGCATGTGGACATGTTTGCACACACACATGGATCTGTGCCTGTGTGTCTGTGAGTGACTTGATTTTCCTAAGGTTGTCCCAAGTTTGGGCTTGGCTAATACCTGAGGCTAAACTTTGCACAAGCCTCCTGCTAATAATGCCATGCGTTAACTCTGCTGTTAGCATGAGGAGGTGGCTGGGGCTGGCAGAAGTGCCCAGTGACTCACCTGTGCTGACCTATGAGCCCTCAGCTTAGCTCACTCAGGGCTGGCACCATGGACCCCTTAGCCCCAGGCAGGTCGGCAGTGTGAAAGCGCTGAATCAGAACATGAATTAGGCTTACTAATGGCCTCTGGGCCCAGAGAGAAAGAATTCAAATCAGGCTAATAGAAGGAGTGTGTTGAAGTGCAGCCCCTGGGGTGAAGGAGACTAAGGGGCTGTGTTGGCTTGTAAGGCTGGATCTGTAGGTTCAACTTCCTGTGCTTCCTGGGGAAAGCATGAAAGTCCCTTTCCCATTGTGTCCACATGCACCGGCTCTATTTTCGTGGATACTGGATAGGCTGCCAGTGGGGAGCTGTCCTTGGCTCTATCCCAGCCCTGGAGCCCACCTCTCTGTGCTTACCGTTCTGGCCTTTAGAAAGGACTTTTATATACAGGTTACTTAATGTCATTCAGATATCTTATTCCTGGGATATAGACTGGAACAAAAAGCAGAATGACAACAGCAATTAATTTTCCTGTCGAGGATGCCAGCAGTAGGGAGGGAGCCAGGCCCAAGCCAAGGGAGCTCAGTGAAACACCAAGATTTGGAATTCACAACCCAGTGTCTGCAGTCTGTGGGGCCAACTGTGTATAAATTGTGCCCCCTTTGGGGTTTAGCCACAGGTGCAGGAGAGGAGGGAAGCCCAGTTACTCTGTGGACTTTGATGCTTGGTCCTTCCAATCAGAGAAAGGGATGGAAGAGAAAGTTGTTGGCTTGGCTGCTTCTCATTTCCCTCAGAGAGCTGTCTGCCAGTGTTATTTTAGCTCCGTAGGCTTAGACCACTCAGGGAGAAGCCCAGTGCTTGGGTAAGTTGTACATTTTAGCTGGCAGGGACCAAGTTCCATCCTTCACTTTAGAGACATGGAAGCTGAGGTCACGTGGTTGAATAAGGTAGAGCGGAGACTAGGACCCCCATCTCTCACTTCCAGCTCAGCATTTCTCCTCTGCCCCATCCTGCCTCCCCCTTCCCTCCTCTCACAGTGATAACAAAATGAGTGCAGGTATATGATTCTTCTCCTCATCCTTACCCAACTTATAAGGTCAAGCCTTGTTGTTTCCATTTTGCAGTTGATGAATACTGAGGCTCACAAAGGATAAATACCAAACATCATACAGTGTTATAGGTTAACAAGCCCTTGTCACCCAAGACTTCATTTTACTCTTATAGCCATTCTTGTGGGTAGACTTTAATATGTCCGTTTTCCACCAGACAAAACTGAGGGTTGGAGAAGTGAAATGACTTTCCCAAGGTCAACAGCTAGTCTGTGGGTAAGTTGGACTTGAGTCCAGCTGCTCTCCGCTATGTGAACAGGTTAGTGGCAGAGAGCCAGGACTAGAATGTGGGTCCTGACATTTAGCTCTCAAACCCTTTCTGTTATCCCAGGAGGACCCCATTTCCCTACCCAATGAGATGCCCCTCAGCTCAGTGAGTCCAGATAACACCACACCACTTAGAGATGCTTCACTACTCATCTCCACTCTGAAATTCTGTGATGCTTGCAAATGTCACCAGGCACCATCTGAAAAGGTGTTCTTTTACCCATAAGGAAGCCAACTGGACAGTTTTTCTCTAAACTTTCTCAAGAGTCCTCTCAGTTTAACTCAACCCCCAACACTCACTGCCTTCTTTCCTTCCCACCCTGAGAGATAGTTCCACTTCATATTTACTGGAGTGGGAATCATAATATTATTACCAATTAATAATTCTGTTGCACTTAAGTGTTTTCAGAAGTGTGTTTTCAAGCATTCTATTACCTGGTACAATTATCTCCACTTGGCAGATGAAGAATCAGGGGCTCGCTATAATGAAGGGATTTGCTGTGAGTCATGCAGGCCTATCAGTGGCTGATCTAGAACTCAATCCCAAACTTTCTGGTTCCTAGTTCTGTGCTTTTACTTGTAAGGTTGGGAAAGAATAAGCAAATCCTAGCAAAAATGGGGACGGGAGAAGAAATTTCAGGAAAGCAAATGCCAGAAACCCCTTTAAGAAGGGATTGTTCCTGTCATTTTGGTCACCAGAATGTCCTGAAAGTTGAAGCATTAATTTGTATCTTAGAGTGATAAGAACAGAAGGAATTGTTCTGATTTCCATGGTCTGTGTTCAGAAGTTTATGCGTGTAGGATTCAGCACCAAGGACAGCACCACAGGTCCCATAGCCCTGTCCTGTAAAGCCAGAGAATCAGGAGAGTCCTTTGAGCTCACAGAGTCCAACCCTCACCCTCTCTGTACAAACCACTTCGATAATATGTAAAGCCCATCTGACCTCTGCCTGAATACCTCCTGCAGTGTGGGATCTCACCACTCCAAAATGCACTGATACATAGTTTGTGCTTCCGAGATGATACCTCCTACTGAAATGGGGCAAGTCAGGGAGATAGATGGTTACTCTTGAGAAGAGGATCACAGAATTCTTTTTTAAATTGTTAAATATTTGTGATGTAGAGAAAAATAGAGAAAATAATATGAAAAACACCTACCACACAGAGTGAAAAAATATTAAGATTCACTGTATTTATTTCATATCCTTTTTAAAGAAAGAAAATGTTACAAAAATATTTGAAACCCCTTTTGTGCCTGTACTGAGTGACTTCCTCCCCACCTCCTCAGGGGTTGTCTATATGGTGGTGGAAATCCTTCAGTGAAGAAAGTTAGGTCAGAGCCGTAAGGGTTCTTGGAGACCTCCTTCTCCAACCCCCTCATTTAGCAGAGTGGGGAGCCAAGCCCTGGAGGGAGATCTTGACTTAAGATCTCATCAGTGACCCTGAGCCCTTTCATGGCCACTGTCTTCCCTGTCATTTCAATCCAGTCTTTGCTGTGGGGTGAAATATGGATTAGTATACCCATTTATTTAAAAGATTTTATTTATTTATTTGTCAGAGAGAGCAGGAGCGAGCACAGGCAGACAGAGTGGCAGGCAGAGGGAGAAGCAGGCTCCCTGCTGAGCAAGGAGCCCGATGTGGGACTCGATCCCAGGATGCTGGGATCATGACCTGAGCCGAAGGCAGCCGCTCAACCAACTGAGCCACCCAGGCGTCCCTAGTATACCCATTTTTATAGGCCTTTGGGTTGTCCATCTGTCTTTTTAGCTCTCTACCTCAACTCAAAGATATCAAGTGATCCTTTGCTGCATACAGAAATATCAGAGAAATCCTAGTTGGAAGAATTCCTTGTCTCACACACTGTTTTCCATATGAGAAATTTGAGTCACAGTAAAGGTAACTGAATAATAAGGGATATCAGATTGACTTGCTTTATGGGGGTTTAGAATGGGATTATGTGGAGCAGGACTATGGGTGATGCGGCAGGGGGAATAGCTTCATCAAAGTGTGAGGCGCACAAAGGCAGACTCTACCAGGAACCTGAGTGAGAAGGGGTGCCTGGAGGGACTGGGCAGTGGGAAGACTGGGCCTGTGTGTGGATGGCTTTGAATACCAGGCCCCCATGCATCTGGACTTGAGCTTCAGGTCAGTGTGGAGCCATGGAAGTGCTCTACACATGGTGGTGACCTCATTTGGACATTTAGACCTAAATTGGACATTTAGAAAGATTACTCTGGAAATTAGGCAAAGGTGGGATGGAGGAAGACACTAGAAGTTGGTCACTGGCTTGGATCCTTGTTACCATCCTCTATAGCTACCTGAAGCTTTTCTTTCTCCTGGTGCTGTTGGGCTTTTTGGTAGATAACAGACAACTCTTGGGCTCTAATGGCTTATCCTGGGCCAGCTCTACCTCCCCACCCTCAATTCAGCCACTCCCAGGGATAGAAAGTTGGTCTTCATGAGACATGAGAAGAACATGGCAAATAAGGGAAACCCCCATAATCCCGCTCTTAAATGGTGGGGAAAAGGCAAAAGGAAGTGTTTTGC
>RCUC01115112.1:0-11767 GCA_003697995.1 Taxidea taxus jeffersonii
ACTTAATTTTCACAAGGCTATGAGGCAGGTACTATTATTATTCCATTTTACAACTTAAGAAACTGAAGCACAGAGAGTTTAAGTAACTTGCCCAAGGTCACACAGCTAATAAATGGCAGAACCAGGATTGATTGGAACCCAGGCTGTCTGGCTTCAGAATTAAGGCTTTGAACCACTACTCTATAGTGAACACTTCACACATAGAAACTCACTTAATTGGCATGACAATGGCAAAGGTACCACTATTATCTCCACTTTACATACAAGGAAGGTGAGTCTTAGGAGGCTGTGTGATTTGTTTGAGGCCCATAGCTGGGAGGCGGGGGAGCTGGATTACAGACCCTGGAAGTCCAGACTTCGAGCCACCAGCCATGGCACCAGGTCCATGCCACTTGGCCAAAGGCGAAGCTGGCAAAGAGAAGGCTTCGGGCCGAGCCCTTTGAGTATGGAAATCAAAGTCCTTGGATCCCTTACTGAGAATCAGACGGGCTCTAAAACTGATGAGCCCAGTGCTGTGCAGAAGCAGGCTCTTGTTGGCTCACGAGAGCTAATCGCACACATTCTTTCCAACTCTGCATTCGCTGACATCATGTTGGTTGCTTGAAATCAGCTACAGTGGGAGTGATCACACCGTGGAAATCAGCAAGTGCTGCAAATCAGGGATTATTTCTTCTCAGAGAGCTGATGTACCAGAGTATCACTGATTAGGCTTGAGCTGACATTTACAATCAAGTGCACTCTGTTGGGGCTGGAGGAGGGTTGGGGAGTCAGAAAACCAAGTACATCTCTCCACTGGCCTTGGTGGAGACAGAAATCAGTAAAAAATGTTCTACAAGGACCTTCTTAGCTAAGCTCTATTGTCGTGAGATGAGGCCCTTGAAAGACAGCAGTGACTTTAATAAACATGTCTCTGATCTTGTGAACCTTGTAGTGTAGGGCGTAAGATGGACAACAAAAAGTAAATATAAGTGTACATTTTTGAGTTGGGACATCATGAAGGGAGCAGGAGAATCTAGTTGTTTAAGGAGGTAAGGAAGGTGACGATAATGGGTTGACCTTTAAACCAGAGAGCGTCAGGATGGAGAAAAGGAACCAGCAAGACCCAAGAGACGGAAGAATGTGTGTGAATTTCAGGGGCTGGAAAGAAGCTTGGCAGATGTTGGAGGCCAGTTCAGTGCAGTGAGTAGTGGACAAGGGAGAAAAAGAGAACCAGGTATAAACTAGATGGGGCCCTGTGGGCCATGGGAAGGGGTGCGGTACAGTAGGAAGCTTTTGGAGAAGGGTTTTAAGTGGGAGTTAGCAGTGTCAGGGAAGGTAACGTGCTTCAATTTCTGATGAGGAAAGATGACTTTGGTGTGGGTATGGAAAGTGGACTGGCAGAAGGGTGGTCAGAACCGAAGCAGGGAGATCTCTTAAGAGGAAATTGCAGGAATTCAGGCAAGAAATGATGGTGGCCTGGACTCTATGGAGACACATTTGAGATCTATTTTAGGAGGTAGAATCACTAGAAGAAGCTGATAGACTGATAAGGCCTTTAAGGCAAGAGAGAAGGTAGCATCAAGGATGAATTCCTAGTCTGGAGCTCAGTTTCCTTGAGACATTTTAGACAAGAGCCCTCAACCAGATTCCCTGAGTTCAAACCCAGACCGCCCTGTAGCCCAGGTAAGTGACTCAACCCCCGGGGCCTCGTTTCCTTACCAATAAGATAGGAGTTCTTAACTCACAGGGTTGTTGTGAAGTTTCAAATGACTTATTTTGTATTAAGTGCTTAGTATAATATCGGAATATAGTGAGGACTACGTGAAAAAAAAAGATCTATTGTCATTGTTATTGGTCTATTGATAATTTCTCTGTCTCTTATTAAAAGGCTGAGTCTTTCAAGGCAAACAACTCTTGTTTGGAGAGAAAATGTTCTGGAGAGAATACCACAGGCATCCCTCTTTCCCTGTTTGTGTTCCCTTCCCCCGCATGGCTTTGGTAGGCGAAGCTGTTCAAAATAAACACGGGTCCAGTGCCCCAGAAAATATCAGGTTAGGCATCACAGCAAAGGCCAGACACACATCCCTGCTGGACAGGAAGAAACAGGCTTGCTTTATGCTGACCTGGCTGGGTCACTGCGTCCCAGGGGCTGCCCCAGCAGGGTGGACCACCCCAGCAGGTGGGGCCTCTGTCTACAACCTCATCACCTGTGTTGTCTGCTCCCTTTTCTGGTGTGCCTTGGGGTGAGTCACCAGTATCATTCACCACTCCCTGGCCTGGACATTATGATTCACAGACTCTTGAACTTGACATCCAGGCAGCAACAAGAGGTGGGGTCAGGAAGAAAGCAAGTGAGCAGTGGAAGACAGTTACGCTAGTCTGTGTCAGGAGTACTTGGAGGTCTGCAGGGCACTGGGGTGGAGAGAAAGGCAAGCGCATGGGGGAGGGGACAGCAGATCCCAACAGAAGCCAGAGATTGTCAAACACTTCCAGCTTTAGACATCTGGACTCAAGGTTTCTCAACTCTCTGGTGCCCTGTCCCATCAGCCTGGAAGATTTGGACAGGGCGTGTTACACACATAATAGGTAACTTTGTTTGCTTTCTAAATATAAACCTACAGTATTGAGGGGTACCTGGGTGGTGCAGTCGGTTAAGCGTCCAAATCTTGATTTAAGCTCCGGTCATGATCTCAGGGTTGTGAAACCGAGGCTCGTGTCAGGCTCCATGCTGGGTGTGGAGCCTGCTTGGGATTCTCTTTCCTTCTGCCTTTCCCTCCACCTCTCTCTCTCTACAAAAAAACAAACAAAAAACTGCAATATTAAATATTTGTCTGGTACACAATTCTGATACAAGCATGAATAGGAGCATGAAGGGGGTGTAGCCCCAGCCAGGGATGGAGAACTCCCTTCTGATCGTGGTAGTAGTCATAATCATTGCCATTTCTGTGCAAATCTCTGCCAACTGAGGGAAAATGGAACTTCTGCACAAAATCAGCCTCTTTTTTTCAAATTGTAAAATATACATAACCTGAAACTTACCATTTTAACCATTTCTAAGTGTACAGTTCGGTGGCTCTAAGTTCGTCGACATTGCTGGGCTACCATCTCCACCATCTGTCTCCAGAACTGGGTCATCCTCCCAGACTGACACTCTGGACCCATTAAACAATGACCTTTCTGCCCCCACCCCCCACCCCCAGCCCCTGGCAATCACCCTTCTACTTTCTGTCTCTGTTAATTAGACTACTCAAGGTACCTCATATAAGTGGAATCCTACAGCGTTTGGTCTTTTGAATCTGGCCTATTTCACTTCGCACAATGCCTTCGAGTTTCATCCATGTTGTAGCATGTGCCGGAATTCCCTTTCTTTTTAAGGTATATAGAGATGCACCATATTTTGTGTATCCATTCATCCCGCTGGCCGACTCATGGGTTACTTCCATTTTCTGGCTGCTATTGCAGTGTAACTCTTGCTGCTAGGTTTGATGACGGGATTCTAGGTCAAGCCAGCATGTGAAATAAGAGGCATGGCTAGCTTTTGTTTGTATGGTGTTTTCAGCTTGTCCAAGGGCTTTAGAAACTAAAGTATGATGGTAAGAATAGGAGTTTGAAGCCCAGATGGGTCTGGGTTGTGATCCTGGTTTTATCCCCTTACTAGCTGTGTGACTTGTCACAAGTTCCTTAAATATCCTACATCTTTGTGTCCTTATGTGCAAAGAGGTGAAGACAGTATGACAGTAAATGAGAGAACGAGTGTGAAATTGTTGAGTCTCACACTTGGGTTTGATGGCTTCCGTTGTTAATTTCATGTTACTTCCTTTCATCCATATGATTCAAATGAGAATTCGGGGTTAGGGAGGATATGTGACATATAATGGGTAAAGAGATGAGAACACTACTTAATGGCCAAGGTCAGATTGGAACCCAGTTCTCCTGTTTTTCATGTGAGGGATGATCAAGGAGCAAAATACATTTAATTATATGACAAACTCCGATCCATTGCTGGGGGCTACCTGGAATGCAGTACAGGTCTTGCTGTGCTTGATTAGCAATGTCTGCCACGGGTATGGGAATGGGGCATTGGGGGCATGGCAGCCCCATACATAACTGTTACCTCTGGCCTAGATTATAGTGTATAGTATTATAAAACTTGTTTTTCAAACTTTTGAAGAGAAGGAAACCTCTACTGTGTGTTTTTAAAAACATGTTTATTGTTGAGATAATAGGAAAAAACGATTGTGTACATGTTAGATTTCTAATTTGCCTACCATCAAAGACCAGAACATTGTTGTCCAAAGCAGTTAAAAACAATATTATGACTGGCCGCTGATCCCACACCAGAAGCGTACTAGTTGTTGTCAGAGCCCCTCTGGATGTCAAAGTAAAGAGGCAACCTTCCCAGCGAGGCCTCATCTCCCATCCACACTGCAAGATGGCCCCAAGAGCCAGGCAGCGGGATCCTCTGATAGAGACTGATTAGCAAGCTCTATTGCCTATAAGATCAGACCCCTGGGTCCTCGGGGAAGAATGCTGATTTTACTTCCACCTCCATTAGGCTCCAAGTGGGCCTCCTTGCCCCTGTGTGTCCTTCCTGTTAACCACCATGTGCCCAGTAGCTGAAGGGACATTGTGAGACTCTGCACAGAGGGCACCCCAGTGGCTCCAGATAGACCTGCCCTTGAGCCTCCTTCCCATGCTTTCTGGCACCAGGCTCACAGAGGGGTTCCTGCAGCAGCAGCTCCCTGTCTTAGCCTTGCCTGAGACACTCAGACCCCCCAGTCCATGGGCAGGTGTGTATTGTACCTTCCCTAGCCTGGTGTGCCTGCGTCTTGAGGAGCTACTGCCTGATTTCATGTACGAGTGACCCGATGCCAGCCAGGGCCCTCCTGATTCCCAGGCCCATGTAGCCCATGCCCTTTGGAAATCCAAAGCTCTTCCCAATTTCCATCAATTCCTGGCTGGGGTCCCGGTAAGAGAGCCACAGGCGCACGTCCCACACGGTTGCCTCCTTACTTGGATGGTCATTTTCCCACGTGCCCATGTAGATTCTGCATCACACTCCCCAGGTTGCAAACCCCATCCCTTTCATGCAAAGCCATGTGTGTGTAGAGCAGGTTAAAAATGTGCTGGAGAGACAAAAAGGGGATGTGTATTTCAGAAATGCAAGAATCTCATACAGGATATTCGGTACTGTGTGTGTGATAAAGAAAAATAACAAAAGCCGATGCTTCCAGGATGCTTATTATATGGTAGGCATTGTGCTGAGCACTGTATAGACATGATCTGATTTGATTGTTTGCATGACCCTACGAATTAGACCCTATTCTTTTGTCTCATTTACTAATAAAACCGAGGCTTTGAGGGCATAAGAAACTTGTTCAGGGTTACACAGCTGGGAAGTGGCAGAGCTGAGGAGTTGAACTCAGGCAGTCAGGCTCCGAAGCTGTCCCCCCAAATGTTCCCGTGACCCCTGGCCTCCCACCCTGGCTGGTTTGGATCTTTCTTGTCTGCTTCGCCATACAGCCCCCCTGCCAACCCCTGCCACCCAAGCCCCACACCAGCCTGTTAACAGATTCTCTTTGCTTCCCATTCTCAATCCTTATGCTCATCTCCTTCCTTCTGGATGAGCGTGGAAACTCCAATATTTTCTCCTTCTATAATTCAGAACCATTCTAGCCTCCCCAGCCCTTTCATCCCAACTTCCTCTTCCAACTTAGATGCCATCAGAGCTCTCGACAGAACAGAGGGCCTCATGTATAATCACAACCACGCACCTTTGAGATTGGGGGTGCGGACTCATCTTATAATATGCATGTTTTCTGCTACAAGGCAGGGATGACAGGGGTGTGGCATGTGGCCGCCACTCCCTGCCCCATACCTACGGCAGACATCACTAATTAATGACAGTACTCCTTTCTGCCGAGCCCAGCAAACCTTCGGTGCCCACACATGGAGCACTGGGCAGCCATTACCAACTGATCAGGCCAGTTGCACGAAATGTAACCTTCTTCCTTTCCTCCTCTCTGGTGAAACCATGACTATACAGAAATGAGACCAGACCACCTTTCGAAGGGAAAGGCGAAACCAACCGCAGTCACTGCAGGAGACTTGAAAGGTGGGCCTTCCGCTGGCCCTCAACTCCTTTCTCTGGCCTCTCTCTTCAGCCTAGTCTGTTTTGGTTGAAGGCTCTTTTGAGCAAAGAAAGGAAATTGACTCGTTGTCACTTGGATGTGGGTCTGACGGCTGGGCATGGAGGCAGCCTCTGGGGCCTCCAACTGAAGACAAACCAGATTTGCCAGTTTCTTAGCACGCCTGTGTATCCCTGTTGTTATGCCCGGGTCTGTAGTGGTCATGTTACATCTTGGACATGACTGATCTGTGAGACATTAATGGAGGGGTCATGAGTTCAAGCTTAATTGAGAGCCATCCAGAGAAGCACCTCCTCCCCCAAGTCAATGTGATGGTGACAGGGCTGACCAGAGAAGTGAATGTCCCAGAGGAGACTGAGTCTGTCATCCTTAGAGCTCTGGCAAGCTCTGAAAACGGGGTGAGTTATAGAACTCCAAATCTCTATAGAAACCGAGAGCCAGGTATCACCCAATTCTTGACCTTTAGTTGGCCTGTGTTTGAACCTGTAGCTACATCCTGAGGGCTTCAAGGTGCCAGGGAGCTTGTGCCATGGAAAAGAATGTTGACTTCCACCTGCCCAAAGAAGGAGGGGGAATGGATGAACATTTATTGAGCACCAACTATGTGCTTGTAATATAAAGACATATTTATATCCATTTTCACATTTTCACAACCTCAGAACAGCTGGATGAGGGATAGAGCATCTCCCCCTCACAGATGAAAAACCTAGAATTCAGAGAAAGTAAGTCACTTGCTCCGGTCACTCAGCCAGTGAGTAGAAGACCTAGAATTCGGAGTCTTGTGAATGCTCTGTGAAACCTGAAAGCTAAGGAGCTTATCACCTGTATGTCCTGTGGGGGCTCCTGGGGGAGAAGTAGCCCGGGGCCTGAGAGGCTGAGCTAAAGGACCCGAGCCAAGAGAAAGCCGTTGTGGAGACCAGCACCAAGTTAAGAGAACAACAGTGACCACTCAAACCCAAGAAAACAAGAGGTACGCTTGCATCCACTCCCGGGACAGCAGCTCCTGCCCTGTGGCTCCTAGAGCTCGATGGGCTGCAGACGACCAGCAGGGGTCCTCTTGCTTCCCCAGATCATTACCTGGCAGTCCTTTTTGGCCTCTGGAGCTGATACTGTTTCTAAAGCTGGATGGGGAGGACAGGGTGGGGCAGACAGACGGATGAAGCTGATGGGGCATGATCTAGGGGGCAGCTGCGTGATACCCCGGCTCAGGCCTCTCCTTGTCCTCACAATTGCTCCATTCCAGAAGCCTAGCCAGAAAGAGGCAAGGAACTGGCCCTTTTGTAAGATGGAGGTATTAATATTTACCTGCAAGGGTTGTTGCTCATATTAAAATCAATATACGTAAAAGCCTTCAGAGATTACAGACACTCCATTGCCCTTACTGTTATTATCTCTTGATTTTTGATTCATTAAGATATAGATTTGAGGATAAATATATCTCAGACTTCTCACCATTGAAAGTATTTATCCTCTTCTCTGGGAAAAGAAAAAAAGCATGACAGAATCAATTTAATAACATTTGGCAGAGTGTTCTTATCACTTTTTTATAAAGAGCTTTTTAAATCAAAGTGTAAAATGTGAATATGGTATTTATGATCAATTACAAGCATAATTGAAGATTACTTCATTCCACAATTATGAATAATCACAGCATAATTTCAAAGAATGGAATGCCATCATCTCCATCATCATCAGCACTATGACAAGCTGCCATCTAAGGAATTGGTCCCTCCAGGTTGTTATGCTCACATCCCCTACATACCTACGAGGGAGGCACTGGCAATCTTCTTTCGCGAGTTAAATAAAACTGGGTCTTCTTTCTGAGACGTTAAATACCTGTGTAACTTCAAATGGCGAAGTCTCGGGGCTGGAACTTGAACCTTGGTTCTCTCTGATTCTAAAAGCACATGCTTTCCCGACTCCCATCACCCGGCTTCCACTATTTCCTGTGTGTTTTTCACTGCCCCCCCCCCCAGTGGGGATTCTGATTCAGGTGGCCCGGGTTGGGGCCCAGCACATGCAATGGAAGCTAGGTTCCCTTCCAGCAATATCTGGGATGTTGTGGAAAGGCCACCTTAAGCCTTTGCAGAAACCGCTGGTCCCTGCTGATGCCTCACTCTGCCTCTGCCAGCTGCCTGTGTGCAGCAGAAAATAGCCACCACATTATGGCTAGCATCGAGGGAGATCTGGGGTGACTGCCTTACACCTGGGAGTGTGCCGCCCGGAAAGTTAAATTTTCCCCTGTGGCCACTGGCTTCCCAGGCAGCTTGCAGAACTTGGGGTGTCCTGATGCGGCCACCTGTCTGAGATGTTGCCTCCCTCCCGGTCTTCGCCACCCCCTTACTGTGATGCTTTGCATTCCTGGACTACACTGAGCCACTGAGCTCTTTTGCAGCTCAGGACCTTCCCGTACGCTGACCTGGAAGGTTCTTCTTGCTCACTGCACCCAGCTACCTCCATCTCTACCTTTATGCCGCTTAATGAGGCTCCACCCTGGCCTCTCACATTAGAATCGTTTGGATGTTAATTAATTAATTTGAAAAAAAAAAAAAGATGATATGTAGGCCTCACCCTCAACCAACTGAATCAGGATTTCTGGGGTTAATCCTGCATCAGTATTTTCATGTGGTTCTTTGGATTTTTGTTGTTGTTGTTTTTTTACATGCAACTAGTGCTGAAAACTGTTGATTCTAGCAAGTTCTGCTTGACTCAAATGTCACTTGTCCAGAAGCCCTTTCCCAGTCTTCCTCCAACCCCACCCCAATGCCATCATCCCCAGACTAGAAGAAACCAGTCAGCCCCACAAGAAGCGGTTAGCTCCTGGGCAGAGAGATTGTGTCCGCCATGTTCTCTAGCCGGGCCTCAGAGCCAGGGCCGTGTATGTACCTAGGACATGCCTGTTCTCATTGGCTGGCTGATAGAATGGGACCAAACAGATATTTTGAAATTCTGTAGTTCTTCACTGAAACCTGCTCTGTGCCAGAGCCTGTGCTGGGCTCTGGGGATGGACGGCTCCGGACCACATGACACTTAACCTTGAGATGCTCAAAGTCGGGCAGGAAAGACAGACATGTGGACAAATGACAAGGTGGCTTCTGACTAGGGCACAGATGGAAGGTTGACAGTGCCTTCAAGCCCGAGGACCCCGGTTGGGACACCTTGGGTGTGCCTTGAGGGCACCCGGAGGTGGGGAGAGAGAGTAAAAACGAGGAGGACGCTCAGTTGGTGAGTTGTAAGGCCCAGGACTGGGGCTGGGTGGCCTCGGGGGCTGGGTGCTGGGAGAGGAAATTGCTGAGTGTTTCCTGAGAGCTTGTTGCTTGAGTTGATGAAATTGAACGAGGCAGGTCAATGTCTGGTCTCAGGAACGGGAGAACTCCCTGGGCAATGGTTCAATGTGTGTGTTTTTCGATTTCTTTGTTGTGAGATTAGTGAAAAGAACACAGTTTGTAAAACAGTGACCCACGGGTTTTAGGCCTGGAGCAGTATCATGATGAAAAGAACATTTCAGAAGCCAAAGTAACTTCCACATTACTCAAGTCCTTTATTTGTATCTCCCAAACACGGTGGAAGAGACTTAAAACCCACAGCTTGTCGGCTTGTTTTTCAACACTCTCATCCACTGCCTTGATCCTTCTTGGTGCTCTTGGAGCCCGTCTTAGCCAAAGCCTGCCCAGTTCCCCCCGCCAGGTCCCCAGGCCCCCTGAATGTCTTTGCTTTCTCTGTCTTCCTGCATCCAAAAGGACACCTCCCAGGAGGAGAGAGGACAGAGGCAGGAGGGCATCAGAGCAGGCAGAGCAGGAAGGGAAACAGTTGGGAATATACAAAAGAGAACTTTTTTTTATCCCATGGGAATAAGGCCTTCACTTGCCACGTGAAATGCTCTTTCCATCCGTTGCCTCAGAAAGTACCCTTGGGTTCGAGAGCCCAGTGATCTGACATGTGCCTGCAGCTCCGTGGTGTTCTCACACCATTTCAGGCCAGGGAGAGATCCCCCTGATTCCGTTCCTCCTCACTGAGGCCTTTCACCTAGCCCCGTTTCGAGGCTGAGCTGAGGAGAGGGACGCTGAGCCACGGTGCCCAGCTATGGGCAGCTGTGGCTGCCCAGAACTCAGGCTGTCTCTCATCAGTTCAGCTGCTCACAGAATGAGAGGTGAGGCTGCCAGCTCCCCAGCTCCCTCCCTGGGGCAGTAAGTAGGCTTCGGGGAAGACAGAACCCTTGTAACGGAGAAGCGATGCCCCTACACTTCAGGCCCATGGGGGACAATCAGGAAACCTTGAGTGTTTATCTGCAGTGCATCCTCCTGGGGGACCAGTGAAATGAAGGATGAACAGGTGGACAGGTAGGCCAATGGAGAGATGGACAGGAGAGCAGCACACAGAGCGGCTGGAGAGGCGAGAGACAGATAGCTCCACAGATGCGCTGCGAATAGAGGCGCGGCCCACGGCTGAGAGGTATCGCGCTACTCCTCGCTGTCAGAAGCCGCGCCCGGCCATTCTGTAGGAAAGAGCATGGAACCGCATAAGCCATCTGCAAGGTGGGCTCCACTGCCCACGTCCCAAAGGATCCAGACATGTCAGAGCCTACACGCACTGCCATCTTGGTTCTTCACCTCGCCTTTCAATTCCTCAGGGCCCCGGTGGCCTTTCTTGTCCCTTTCTTCCTTCCTTCACTCACAGATTTAAAATGGCTCCAGCACTTCCTGGCTTATATAGTAAGGGATGTATTGTGTAGGCTTGGACAGATTCCTCATTTTCTCTGGGCCTCGTTGTTAACATCTGTAGAATGTGGATGACAAGAGCGCCTCTCTCCTAGAGTCCTGGATGATAGAAAGAGTTAGTCCATGTCCTGGCGCACAGTATGTTCTAGAGAAGTACTCCTTTCATAGATCACCTACTAAGTGCTGGGCACTGGGCATCGTGCAGCTCACAGCCTTCCTCCTCTTCCTTCAGTGGTGATATCCTGCCTGTGATATAGTTCAGTGCTTGTGAGCAGGGGCTTTGAGCTACAGGCCCCTGGCTGAGGGCTTTGAGCTTGGTTAGAGGGCCCTACCCTATCCTGTTCCCTCTTCTCTTAGCGAGCTGTGAGTCATTCAACACCCCTTTTTTTTGTCCCCCCTTTATTTCACATAGCATTATACCCTCTAGGTCCATCCATTTGCTGGAAATGGCAAGCTCTCATTCATTTTTAGGGCTGAGTAATATCCCATTACATGGAATACACACACATCACATCTTTATCCATTCATCTATGGAAGGACACTTGGACTGCTCCCAAGTCTCGGCTATTGTAAACAATGCTGCTATAAACATAGGGGTGTGTATATCTTTTCAAATTAGTGTTTTTGTTTTCTTTGGGTAAATACCCAGGGGGGAATCCCTGGAATGCATGGTAATTCTAGTCTTAATTTTTGAGAAAGTGCCATACTGTTTTCCACGGTGGTTGTACCAATTTGCATTCCCACCAACAGGGTATGAGGGCTTCCTCTTCTCTACATCCTCACCAGCACTTGTTATTTCTTGAAAGAAATTATTGCCTATGCATTCTTCTAGAGGTTTTATGGTTTCAGGTCTCACATTAGGTCTTAATCCATTTTGAGTTTATTTTTTTGTATGGTATAAGAAAGCAGTTCACTTTCATT